>BMAO01029247.1:0-114163 GCA_019973975.1 Trichonephila clavata
CCAATCAGCGGCTCGCACTACAGGCGCTTCGAACGGATATGAAAAAATAAATAATCCTTGAATAAAAAGAAAAGTTTGAGTGTCAATCATTTCGGCCGGCGGGAAAGAAGAAAAAGAGTGATACTTCCTTTCCTTCTTCAAATCCCACATATATATATATAGTCTCCCTCCACTACTTCTCTCTACAAAAATAAAACTTCGGAAATTATATTTTTCCTCAAGTCCCAACTGAAGATATACTAAATTTTTCTTCAAAAAATTTAAAATCCCTTCCCTCTTCTTAGCCCGATGGAGTTTATTTTTGATATCCAAGACAACAATCGTCAACATGCTCGTGAATTCACTGAAGAACTTCCTCAGTAAATCACGAGTCTTATTAAGATAATTTCAGGAAAAAATTGATAGCAACATCAGATTTCAAAAGCGCACTACTGTTCTCCACGCCGCTCCTCTGGGAAATTTAAGCATCGCAATCGTGTCACTAGAAAAAAAAAATCAAAGCAGTAAAAATTCAAAATAAAAGAGCCGATCACAAAAATGCACCGATTTTATCTCCGCTTAATAATCGGCCACACTAAAAATAACATTATGAGAGTACAAACGCAGACTATATACAATAAATATTCTGAAAACGTTGCACGTAGGAAATAAAAAAAGGAATCTTAGCTTGAAAATTAATTCAATGAATATAATAATTTAATTGAAGGCTGTGAAATTTGTGTCACATTTTCATGAGTATTGAAAACACTGGCGGAGCTGGTCCTGAGTGGACCCTGTATCATCCTTGAGGGCACTCTCTAAGGCCACCCCTGCGATTTTTTGCTTACACGTTTGGGTGCCCGCCCTCAAAGCTTGGGGCCCCGTATCATTGATACGCGGTAACTATGCCCCTGATTGGAAATAGCATTAATTTGTAAAACAAGAAATGGAATGCTGTTAAAAAAGGACTGACAAAAAAGTGCTCTAGTTAATATTTTCTAAGAAAATTGACATTTTCTTTTTAAAGATTCAAATCGAAACTTTATTTCCATAATAAGCATCCTTCTATGACAATTTCAAATACAATTTGTATCTAAGAGATATGAGCAGAAAGAAACTTATTAAAATTTCGCATATTTCTATCAAACAAAGAGAATTAGATCGATACATAAACAAAGGTAACAAAGATAAATAAAACAAATATATCCCCTAAAACTCGAAAAAAAAATACTTTTTCTAAATTTCAAATAAAGATCTACCAAATTCTTCGTCGAAAAATTAAAACCCCCACCCATATTTCGTTTCCCTTCTTAATCTTATGGGCATTGTTTATGATACCTAAGACAATGTAGACGTATTTGTCAAGAGACAATTTGAACGTTTTTTCCCTAAAAATCCGGAGCCTTATAACGATGATTTTATAGAAAAGTTGAAATTAATTACATGATTTCTAAACTACAATACCAATTTCCACAAAAAGGGATAAATGTCATCCGAAACTAGGAAACAGTAAAATTCTACAATAGAATTACCTCAAAAATGTTGTACTCAAAGGCCTACCCTGAAATACAATAATTCATGTGACAATATATCAAGTGCATTACACTCAATTATTTTCCATATGAATGGGAAAAACTCACATAATAATTATACCCAAATTAAGCAAATATATACTATGTTTTCCGACAAATCTAGACTGATTAGCCTTATCATTTCTGCAGAAAAATGTATTTTTGAGTAGATTCCAGAACTATATATACTTAGAAGTGCAATGCACATTTTGATACCTATCCACTAGCACGGCTTTCAAAAAAAAAAATGTCTCCGCACCCAATTTTGTGCGGCAGTGACAGAACCTTATTCAAACGTTGAAACTTTTTGTGGAAAACTCTTTCCCATTCTTTCCTCACCCCCCTCCCCGTTTGCTGACACGTTTTTCCTCTCTTCGATCTGGTTCTTCAAAGAGCGCATGCGCTCTCATACCGACTACATCTGTCAATCATTTCTAAACCACACCCCGTTGCTATAGTAACGATAGGTTTCCAGAAAACAAAAGTTATCTTTATGACGTCATCTGAGTTGCAAACAACGCCATCTGTTGGATAAAGCAGATTTGTAAAATTTCGAAAACGCTCTTAATGTAAAATGTCGTCAATGTTAAAGCAGAATTTAGTCTCAAATTTCATGTATCTTATCCTAAATGTACGCTGGTGTCCAAAAGTTAAGCATAATTGATAATTATGTGAATAAAGAAGGAACTGTAAATCCGAATGGCGGGAAACGTGATATGCGAGTGTAAAAGGGTTGTAAAATAAGGAAGAAAATCAAAAGAATGATAATAATTAATTTTATTATCCAAAGTAGCAGTTTGAAAGAAAACTGAGCATAGCAAGGATTCACACTTTAAAGAAAAAATGAAAGAAAACATTAAATAAAATACTGATGCTGCAGTTTAATAAGGCGTGTGGTCACCTCTGACAGCCAGGCACGCTGCACAGCGATTTACCATACTTGATATGAGATGTTGAATAAGTTGTGGGCTCAAACGGTTCCAAGCTTCTTGGAGAGCTCTCTTCAGTTCTGTAACGGAGCTTGGTGGGGGCGAAAGGGCTGCAATTTGTCTCCCGAGCATATCCCATACATGCTCGATAGGATTTAAATCAGGGGAGTTCGCAGGCCACGACATGCGCTGGATGTTTTCCGTTTCAAGGAAGTCATCAATCAGCAACGCTCGGTGATATGGCGCATTATCATCCATGAATATGAAGTCAGGACCGACAGCACCTCGAAACAAGCGAACATAAGGCTCAAGAACTTCGTCTCTGTATCTTTGAGCAGTCACAGACCCCGTGTCAAAGAAATGGAGGTCTGTGCGGCCGTCCATTATGATGCCTGCCCATACCATTACTCCCCTTGATGGAAAATTATGTCTTTCTGTTATGTTTCTTGGTTAAAAACGTGTTCCACGTTCTCTCCATATCGTTACCCACCGAGAATCACTACTCAGACTAAACCGAGACTCGTAACTGAACATCACATTGACCCCACTTTTCCACACTCCAATGTTGATGTTTCAAACCCCAGTTCAAACGAGCGCGTTTATGCGCAGACGTAAGGGGAATGCAAACTGCTGGTCTTCTGGCATACAGGTCAGCATGATTGAGTCTCCTGTAAACAGTTTGTCTCGAAATTCGTATTCCTGTGGCGACTGTGAGCGCCGAACTCAGTTCTCTGGCAGTACTGCCCCTCTGACGTCGCGCACTTATTACCAGATATCGGTCTTGGCGAGGGGTTGTGACTCTTGGTTGACCTGATACTGGTTGTCGGGTAATATGTCCCGTTCTTTGAAACCTCTTCCACAGTCTTGAGATCACAAACTGGTCCACATTCAGAATTCGAGACACTTCGGTTTGTGATCGTGAGGATTCCAGCATTCCAACGATTCTTCCTTTCGTAAACATGTCCAATTGGCGTCTTTGTGCCATCACTCACCTTATTTGATAGTTAACAACGTTCCTTCGCAGAGCAGTTGCACGAAACTTGTCTGAACTGCCTATGTTGCGTGAATCGGTTTCTCCGCGTTCCGTCATGCGCCGGTGTTTCGCGCAGGACGTAGTCGACTGAAAAGTTTTGCATAAATCCAATGTTTCTTCTTCACCCAATTAATATCCGCAAGAAATTTGGAATAATTTTACGAATATTTACTCCATGTTTTTCACATTTTACGATTTATGCTTAACTTTTGGACACCAGTGTATTTAATATTTGTTCTATCTCTATTATTATTACTTTAATTTCTATAAGTGATATTCCTCAAATATTTTTAAATAAACAAATACTTTACGGAATTTTTTCACATTACATTTATTCACAGCTGATTTGTAATACAACAGACATTTCATGCGGTATTTTTCAAAATTATAATTAACAGTTAAATATATAATTTGAAAGTGAATATGTAATTACAGTTATTATTTCATTTTCCACTTTTTTTACATTTTCTTTTTTTAGTTTATGGTTTTTCAGCAGATAAAGAGATTTTTTTAAAAAAAAATAAGATTTATTGATATTGCGTGAGTTAGTGAACAGTATTAAGAAGTCCATTTCTGTTTCAGATAACAAAAGCTCTCGTGGAAAGGTGTTGAAAATAAATCCTGAACTATAAACTTATAATAAATCCAGAATTCTTTACACCCGAAATAGGGAAACAACACAACTCTTAGAGAGAGAGTCATATTTACGTCGCACTATAAAGCAACACGAGGGCTACTGGCAATGAACCTCGTAATTTTGAATCACAGTCCAGTGACGAGAACAACACAAGATCTGGCACACCCTCTCCACAATCTCTGTCTTCAATATCCTTCCACCAGAATGTTTAATTTAATTAAAAATAAACTTTTTTACACTATAAAACTTTTATTACATTTCTTGGGCTTAAGCCGATATGAAATTTTTTATAATGACATTGCAACTTCAGATGGAGAAGAGATGTGTGTGCCTGACCGTCACTCTCTTCCATCTTAAAAATTTACAAAAATAAACTTTTTAAAGACTGGGAGAGTTTTTGGATTAATTCTAGCACTGGGATTGAAGAATAGGAGAATTTTTGGACTACGGATCAAAAAGTACTTACCAACCCTTAATATTGATATTAACCATTTCCTAGGCACATTGTTCTATTTCTAACTGATCACGAACCTTTCTTAAACTTCACTGGAGTTCAAAATTAAGAGAATTTTCAGATTTAGTTGATTATCTCTAGAGCTACTAGGTAGATTTTAAAGAAATTTGGTTTGTATATAGGGTTGATATAATACAGAAAAAAAAAATATTAATGGTTATAATACGCACGTATGATCGTGCGTAACATTAATCGATGTCAATAGGTATGAAGCTGGGATTGCAGAATAGAACATAAAGAAATGGGTTAATGGGGGTTTGGGCCTCCTTTTACAGATATACATCCCTCGCACCGTGATTTTACTTTGGAAATAAGGGAGTTTATGAGTTTCTGTGGCAGTTGGTCCCACTCATTCCTAACGCTGTTTTCAGGCCTTGGATGGTTCTCAGACGGGGTTGCGAGTTGCAGTTCCCAGAGTATTCCAGGCTTGCTGTATACGGATGAGGTTTGGAGATCTAACTGGCCAATCCATCCGGCAAATATTCCAGAAATTCATCGACCATATGCCTCGTGTTGCCATCCATTAAAATAAAATGAGGGCCAACTGCACCCGACCCGTGGAAAGGTGAACATAGGGCTTCAAGGCCTCATCCCTATACCTCACAGTGTCTCTCAAAAACATAGAGGTATATGCGGACACCCAACGTGATGCCTGCCCAGACCATCTAGCCTTCACTGCTATAATGGTTGATTTATTGGACATTGGACGCAAGTAGCGGGTACTTGGTTCTCTCCGTATGAAAGTATGGCGAGAATCACTGGTAAGACTTAATTGGGACTCATCAGGGAAGAGGAAGGACACACATTGATCCATGCTCCAATTACTATGATCTTTGCACCATTTTAAATGGACTCTCCTGTTCGCGGAATTGGTGGAATGCAAACAACACGTCTTCTTGCAAACATCCCTCCCTTATGAAATATTCTTGAAACAGTCACCCTTGAAACTCGGGTTCATGTGACCACATACAACTCACGAGATAGCTGTAGCATCCATGTTACGCCTCGCTATGATCGACAAATGGCGATCTTCTCTGGGCGACCTTGACCAGGCTTTCTCTCAACAGTTCCCTTATCCTGAAACTGTTTCCCTTATTTGAACACGACGCTGGGCATTCTACAGAATTCTCTACAGATCTGCAATTGAGTGTGCCCTGCTTCCAGCCTACCCACAATTCGCCACCTCATTCCATCATCTAAGTGTTGTTGGTGATTTATTTTTACTGTTTAAATTTTAGTTTAACCAATTTCTGCAAAAAAAAAATTCATTTAGGTATGTTAGCGAACGAAAAGTGGATTTTGGTACACGCGCTTATAAATCCCGTTCCTCGATTAGCTCCACTCTAACATACGTATACGCTTACGCATTCAACGTACAAGATTTGTATCTTTGTTTCGAAGCAGTATTTTTATATTTCGTTCATTTCTTTATATGAAATTCGACAAAATATGCAAATTCTCTTAATTTTGAATACCAATGTATTTACAGATATTTAAATTAAAAACTAGCGCCAATTGTCTTTGTGGAAATACTGAGGATACAGATCACTTGTGACGGCTTTATCCATGATTTTCCCCTAACAGTCCTCTTAGGGAATTTTTGATCCTTATAAATCATTTTATTAGAAAGCTTCTTCCGAAGAAGAGAACATGAACATGCAAATTATGACTACTATATACTGTCTAGGCTTTCAGATTAGAGATATATATATATATATATATATATATATATATATTATATATATATATATATAGGATAGACTGCTAGCGGTGCAGTGATTAATCAAATTGAATACGAGGAGGGGATATTTAGTGATTGATAAATGTATTACTTAAGGTGATGATCTGTCACTTGAGATTTAATCTAGATTATACAGCTAAGAAGTCAGGGTTATTGAATTAAGTAAGTGTTCTAAGTATTTAGTCTTCTCATATCTCGCATAC
Organism: Trichonephila clavata; assembly: GCA_019973975.1. Classification (NCBI taxonomy): domain Eukaryota; kingdom Metazoa; phylum Arthropoda; class Arachnida; order Araneae; family Nephilidae; genus Trichonephila; species Trichonephila clavata. The sequence goes on from BMAO01029247.1 coordinate 6,608, forward strand.
CTCGTTAATTGTCCTCATATTTATTAATTGGGTGTATCTCTTAACTTTGGTTCATCAAACTTGTATTGACGTTTATGATGCAAATAAATTGAGTGATTTAGAACATGGTTAGTCTTCCTTCCCTTTCTTCCACACCTGAAGGCACGCAAGCAAGACCATTCACACTGAGTGTTCCATTGCATTTTCACAAAAAAAGTGTCACTTTACTGACTCTTGATATTACCCGTAAGTAACACAGTTTAGCTCCTTAGTTAATGATTCAAATATTCATATGAATCTAATTTCTTGTTTTAAAATAGCATAAGGCATCTCCGACAAAATTCAGTATTTTTTTTCTCCCGCTTTCTTCTTTTATGTTTATCAAAATGAGAGAGGGGGGGAAAGAGGTCTAAAACAAAAAACCCTCCTTTTGTTATTAATTTATATCTTTAAAATTGAAGGACAAGTTAAGAGAAAAGAGTATTAACAGGAAGTGGTGGCATCATTTCAATAGACGTTTTATTTGAGTTTTTTTTTAGACAAATTTTGTTCTGTCTTATTAGTTTATCTTTTTTTATCTTCTATTTTGTACTAACTGGACACGTGTACTCAAGATTTTCTTTGTCCTTAATGTCTGTGTAAGCATACTTGAATGTTATTTTGTCTTTTTCTCTCTTATTTTATACGTTTTTATGCTTGCTTATTATTATTTTTACTTTTGAATATTTATCATCCCAGGGTTACTATTTTGTAACTATGAAATTCTAAACTTAAAAAGTTGTTAATACTCGCGTCTGCTATTTAGAACTGTACTTTTTTGACTTACGAAAATATCTTAAGATATCCAAATTTACTTTTGTGCATGTTTTATAAAAAAACGTAAATGGTAAGCTTTTGTTTAATAAAGAATGAATGCGGGGGTAGTTGTTTCCCAAGGGATCAGTTTGTAGTACAAAGTACTATTTTAAATGTTTGTAAAGAAATAGTTATATTTTATTCTGTTTATTTTTATGTGTGTGTTAAGAAATATCTTTAAATGAGGCAAAATTAATATATAATAAAATTGTAAAACTGTATAATTGACCTCTATTCTCCAACTCTGCATGCATTATCGCGGGAATCTGTTTCAAAAATGTCCTACTGTGTGGCACGCTAAATCCTATTGATACATTGGTTTGGCACGCCACAGCTAAAAGGTTGCCGATCCCTGCTATATCAACACAGGGTTATTAGTGACCAGAATTTCGATCAAGTGATGAGAACAACATCTGAGCTGGCACCCCCTCTCCTAACTACTACTACACCTCAACGGGAAGACATTGAACCTCGGTAGATTTAACGTTCATCAGTCCCTTCTACTCGGTGGATCTTCAGTGAAAGGAACAAGAGATTTCTCACTTTAGTTCGATTATATATACATATATATATATATTAGGGTCCAAAACTGAACCTCAGAAAAATTGTACCTGTAAAAACTTTCGCTTACTCTCATTATTAAATAACATTATATATTTTTTTTCAATATTAAAAAAATTTGTCTCTAACCGATTTAACAACCCCCTTCTTACATTGCAGCGATTTTTCAGCTGCAAAAAGGAGTATATATTACTGAGATTCTATGGTATTTAAATTCATAAAGTTTAAGTAAGCAAAAATTAAATATGTGCAATTAAATATTATAACTTCAATGACATATTGATTAGTACTGTAATAAATAAAAATTAATACACCAAAAAATTTAATTTTCTTCTAAAAATTTTTTAAGTAATTTTCAATGATATAGAGCTAATTTACATTATTAACAACCCTAAATAGGGATTGAAATACCGGTATACCGGATTCCGGTATTTTGAGCCATTCGTACAGTTTTATAATACCTGTATTCACAAGCTTAAATACCGGTTTTTCGGGATTTACTAGAATTTTTTTTAAATAGTTTCCACTGTATGTTCAGGGATCGCCAATCTAGATTAATAGTATGCATTCTTGATTTTATGTCTCTCTAACGGGGGAAATCAATTAGACTGTGGAGTTGCATCGTACAATCAAGTTAAGTCATAAAATATGTGAATTATCCAAGGAGGGCAGGGACGTCTTAAGACTTCTTAAGGCCCTGGGCCCCTACACAAAAGTAGGCCCCACCTATAACCCTTAAAAGTAGATAGTACATAGCATACGTTGTCAAATACTCGTATAAACAATAACACGAAACAAATAAATGTGCATGACTTACGATCACACAAACCGGCTCGGCCGACTAATGCCTTTTGGCTTTGCCTTTGAGTAATGATGGTGTGCAGTGGCGGATTAAGCGGGTGTCGGACCTGGAGGCCGCCAGGGGCCCCAAGCTTGATGAGTGCGAAGGCCAGCGACAAACCAATCACGCCACCTGAGAACAAGAAATGTGAAAAGAAAACAAAGATACAATGAAACCTCCGCTAGAAATTTATCTAGATGCAAGAGAAATCCTAATGTAGAAAAAATTTTAGAAAATTTTTTTAACAATACCGATATCGAATGCATCAGGTGAATGGTCTTTTTTAGGTTTAAAACGTGTTAAAATAATTTAAGAAGTACTATGGGAGAAAATATAAATCGAATAATATGGCCATATTATATACAGAATAAAATGTTTTGGAATTGATGAATTTGCCAAACAGAAATCAAACTGTTTTGCAGAACTAACTGTAAGCTCTTAAATAAGGTTTTTAATTTTTTTTATGTACAGTTAAGATTTTTCTTTAGCCGAAGAGTTTTATTATAGCAATACACACACACACACACACACACACACACACACACACACACACACACACACACACACACACGCACACCACACACGCACGCACACACACACATTTTATTTTGAGAATATAAAATAAGCTTCTTTTTGAATTTAAAGTTTGCCTCTTTTCTCTATTTTAGTTTTTCGATTCTTAAGCCCATGGGTCTCAAATCTTTTACCGCCAGGGGCCTCCAACTACCTTAATCCGCCTCTGATGGTGTGTGGTGGCAGGCCAAGGCCTTTACGTGGACGGCGGTCATCACATGTAGCCAGTTGACATATCGTCCAAAATTCCTAATTTTTCGGAGAATACAACCAGAAATAATACTTGACCTTTGAAATTATTCGAATTATGATCTTATTAAGGTTGAATTGAGAACGAAACGAGGCCCCTATTACTGCCGAGGCCCTGGGCCCGGGCCCAGTTGGCCCATGCCTTAAGACATCTCTGAGGAGGAGGGCCAAAACTATTCTCTTACAGCTCAGAGTGATATTGCACACGCGCAGTATTCGTAGTCGGATATTCGCATCTGTGAAAACAAGGTTGTAACTGTGAAAAAAGTTCGTAATATTTCGATATTTCTTAAATTGGGGAGTTTGTTATTCATATTGTATTTGCATATCATACTTGTATTTACATATCATGATTTAAAAATGAAAAAGAAGAAAAGAGACTAACTAATTCAAATTTAATCAAGTTTATAGTAAATTTTCTTAAAATTTTTTATCCACATTCAGAAGAATTCGGTACTGTTATCGAAGATGATTATAACACTAATATCGATAGTGAAAGAAATTGTCTCTTGAACAAAAATTAGAATTAGCGATAACTAAAAAAATTTCAACTAACCAAAATACAATACAGAAATCAGCTATATCCAAAACCATCCGGCAAGAAATCTATTTATTTGAAGATGAGAGATTTAGAGGTAAAAAAAAAACTTAGAAAAAGTATAACAATATCACCAATAAGCGTAAATGGCGGAAGAGCGTTTTCGACAGCTGGTAATTATTGCACATAATTACGTTCCAGACTTAATAACAGTACAATTAAAGCGTCACGTTTCTTAAGATCACATTTCAAAAATTTGTAAAAATACCACAGACTGAATAGTGATATTTACACTTTTTTGTGATTTGAATAAATAAGATGTTCCTTTACTTCTTTGAGATTCTTTATATACTGTTATAATTTGAAAATTACAAATTAACTTTTTGTTATATTTACACTCTCTAATAAAACTGGCAAATGAAACAAAGAAACACCTGTATTTTCTTTCTTTTCCTAAATCTTCTACTACCGGTATTAAAACCGGTATCCCGGTATTAAGATCTAAAAAATACCGAATACCGGTATTGAACTTTTGGTCTATATTGCAATCTCTAACCCTAAAATTAATAGTTTGTAGATATTTAACATCTCTTTTAAGTAATATATTGCAGATATTACTAAATTACTGCAAGTGATCTTTTCTGGTTTAAAAAAAAGTCAGAATTTCATAATTTTTTTTTTTTTATATTTGAGCCAACTTTATATTAATTTTTTTTCTAAAATTTATGACACTTAAAAAATAATTTTTGAGTTTTCAAGAAAATTTTTAAGTTGTTTCTGTTATTTTTAGAGGAAGGGTATTTCATTATTCGTGAACATCCAAATCAAATCTAATTCAGGTTTCTTCATATTGATCGATTTTCCTCTTTTCAAAAATGATTCCTAGAGTACTTTGACCGGTTGCTATGCGACGAGACAAATCGATCATTTAGTCTAGAAATGCTACTGTTAATTTATCAATTTTATTTAACTTTTGATATTTTTAAATTTTAAAGCATTTCCGGTCAGTTTTTAATGCCATTCAAGACATTTTAAGGATCCTTCTTGTATAAATTTGAATCCTTTATATCTTCAGACCTGTTGCTAAGCGCGTTTCTTCTATTCTAGTTCCTACGCGGAAAACTTCCGAAATCCTTTCTTGGTATTATTTCACCATTCCGAGCTCCCGGAGCAGGCACGTGTGGACGTCCGACATCCACCTATCGATCCGTTCTCGGATTTTGATCCTCAGGTTGTCATAGCAACAACTCCCAGGATGTTGTGCGCAGTGTAAAATGCGTAGTGCACCTTGACGTAAAAGAGATGAAAAAATATCTAGGAATATTGTTTCCAGGTGAAGTTTTTAAGAGTAGTTTCTCAATTTTATGTTATTTCTTACTTCTTTTCTGAAGTATAGAATTATTAGGTTAAAGTTTAGATTTTTCCTTTGTATTACATCTCACTAGCGTAGGGGGTCGTCAAATTTTTGATAGAAAAGAGCCAAGTTACAAGTGAAACGGGATATCAAACAGCCTATTGCGCCTGCGCGCGAATGTAACAGGTTCTGGGGTGAGTCATCGCAGTGAAGTCTCTCTGCCATGCTCCAATCAATATTTCTTACAATATTTAAGGTATCCGTCTACTTGCGACAACTTTTTTTTAAAAAAAATGGAGATATGGGAATTTTTTTGTTGTTTAGATTTGTTTAGTACATTTTAAGAAAAATATGCTAAAAGAAAGAAGAGAAAAAGAAACTATTATTACTAAAATGGAAAAAAATGGGTAAAAATTGACAAAAAATAACATGAAAGCGGCCCATTTTGCACCAAAAGTTTATGAACAAGTTTTCAATTTTTCAAGTCTGATGTGTTGCTATGTAATTCATTTTTGAAATGACTTTAAGGATAAGATATATTTTAATTTTTACAAAAACTAGAGCACTTTATTTTTGTTATCATACGAAATTGCTAAAAAAAAAACAGTGATTATATTAACATAAGGGACAGTAAATTTTGTAATAAAACAGTGATTGATAAATCTGAAGGTTAAAACACTTCTCTCTACTATTATATAGAACATACACAAAAAATTCAGTTAATTATTTTCAAAACTTTTTTAGCAATCGCTATCCCGTTTGAGCATTAAAAAAAGAACACATTTCGAGTAAAACGCGTTTTAAAGTATGACATATATCTGCTTTTACTAAAACACGTGTAGTTTTTGTTCTAGTGAACGGAAAATAATAAACTTGGTATTTTTATAAAGCTAATAAGATGATCTATAAAATAAAATCATAAAATAATTAGTCAATTTTTGGCAAAATTCACAATTTTAGGGTAGTCGGATACCTTAAGCAAAATAAAGAGAAAGGGGATATTTTGATTACAGCAAATCCGTTAAAAGTATTGAAATCGTTAGTAAAAAGTTTTTAAATATTTGGCGTGGCATCTGCCAAAACATAGAAGCCAAATTCGGAGCATAAAAAGAGAAACGGACATCTTTCTAATGATAGGGGAGAAAAGCAGTCATGCGATTTTCTCTGGAGGAAGACAAAACAATTTTTTCCAGTTGTTTTCCTACGCCAGTCCTGTCTCAAAACTACCTCCCATTGTGTTATATTTATGTGGGGACTTTTTCTCTAGTTTCTGCCGGTTAGATTTTTCTGCTATGTGTATCTAGGAAAGAATATAAAATATATTTGATGACACATCGAAAATTCGATTTTTTAAATCTCGTCAATTAGCACAACCCGTTTATCTCTCATTCTCTCATATATGTACTATATATCAGTATGCTACATATTACATAAAATTTATCGCAAGCCGGAGCGTACAACAACTGAGGAGTTAACTTTTTGAATTTATTCTAATACAATACACATATTTTTATGAGAATAAATGAATATTGATATTTCATATAATCACAAATAAACAGTCAATTTGACACGAACAATGTAAAGAGAGCAATGTTTTATTGCTTTAATTTTCCTTTTTAATTTCATAATTATAAAATGCGTCTTATACAAATTCCAGATAATCAGATCCATTAGATCATTTATGTATATATTTTTAGAGGTATAAAAACTATATATATTATATTTCTTAATAATATATATTTTCAGCAATATAAGAATAAAAAAATAGTAGAAAAAAACTTTTTACAGCCAAAAATCGACTAAAAACACCTACAAGATAAATTTAAAAAATCGAATGAATTATTCGTTATTTCACGAAACTAATTCATACAGATGAACCAATGCAAATATAGAAAAAAGAAGAAAAAGTTTTGAAAATAAAATGTATTCAATCGATTTTTGAATTATCAACAAGGTACTGGAAATTTGATAAAAACAAAAAATTGCAAAAGAAGGTGGTTATTAGCTGTATTTGAAATTGTATCTCGCTTTTATCCTTTTCCTTATAGTGCCAGCTCAGGTGCCGTCCTCGTCACTTAACCATGGTTAAAAATTACGAGGTCCGTCGCCAAAATCCCTCGTGTAGTGAATGAATAGTGCGACGTTAATATTCATTCACTCACTTACGTATATGAGAGAGTGAGAGAGAGAGAATTCATACTAAAGTTACATTGTGACCACAGTAAAGCTGTTATGGATGTTGCATATGATACGTAGATATATGTTAAAAATAGATAGAATTGGTGATTTTTTTCTGAAACATTTGGTTTCATTATTTGCTTAAGGAAAAAAGATAATCTATTTATATCAGTGATTCCCAAAGTGGTCTATATAGACCCCCGGGGGTCTATGACAACAGCCAGGGGTCCACGTCAGCGAAAAAATAATTTGGGGGTCCATGAGTTGTAAATGGGGGTCTACGATAGTGACTTTCACTAAACCTGATCTAGACTTTAGTTTTAAAAGAAAATTTAATCAAGTGGAAACCAGATTTACTTATTTAACAAATTTATTTACTAAATTTAATTTTTCAGTTACAAGGACCATCATTTCGGCGTTTCTTGCCATTATTAAGCTAAGGAGAGTATAATATTGGACGTTCAAAATTTTTCTAGTTTCTCAATTTGCCAGGGAAAGGACGTTTTAACTTACGTTCTACCTTTAAATGTCCTTTATTCAGACTTTTTTTTTTTAACATTTATAAACCCCGTGCACCACCGAACGTATAACACGGGGGTAAACAACACAGACAGAAGAAAGGATTACAACACAAACATCCATGCCTTCTCCGGGATTCGGACTTTAAAAATAGGTTTGAGAATTTTTGACTATATATATGGTAATACCACAATAGGCAATTAATTAATATAGTCACATTGCCAGAAAAAACAACTGTCATATTGCAAGAGGAACTGATCAGAATGGGCCCCAAGAAGATCTTAAAGTAAAATTTAGAAACGGATATCAGCAATTTTAGAAACACCAGAATGGATGAAGCACCAGATTCATCTCTACCATTAAAAGCATTTATTCGTTGCTCAGTTACTTTACGTAACAGTTATTTTAAGTATTAATTAAATTTCTATTTAATTAATTAACATGTGTGTCTTAGATTTTAAACACTATACTTCACGACAGTTAGAAATTTAAATATTTTAAAGTAAGTATAGCTCTATATACATCAGCTGTCAAAAAGATTGATAAACTTTCAAAAATTCATTATTAGGTAAGTAAGGGGTCTACGCAAAACCGATAAAACATGGCAAGGGGTCTATGAGACAAAAAAGTTTGGGAACCTCTGATTTATATCCTGATTTTTAATTACTATAAATTATAAAAATTTTGAAAACTGGTTATTTTTCTCCGATTTAAAATTTAGAAATTCTTTTCCTGGTATTTCTTGAATTTCTATTATCTATATTGAATCCTGGAAAATGTTTCCAAAGGAATATTAATTCTAAAGTAGTAGTATTCGTCGCTGCTTGCTACGGCACGTTAAATCTGTCGAAGCGTAAAGTCCTCCTGTTGGCGTGGTGTGGAAGCTCTCAACAAAAGAATTTGTAGAAACCCGAATAGAACCCGTTACAACTATAAGTGTGAGAGAGTCCAAGCAAATCTGGAAGTCAATCGGAGAGAGGAGTCACGGGAGTGTGCTGGGGAGTCGTAGAGTATTGAAGCCTGTAGAAGTGTCTCTCGAGCATCTGTGAAGCTTCGTAGCGTATCTAGAGTCTCCGAGTTTCCCCTTTTTGGGCGGAATGCGTAACGCCCACAAAAGTGACATGTGAGGCAGAATCATTTCTATTTTGGACGTAGCCGGGAATACTATTCGGCTATTGGTCCTAGTCATCCCTCGCGCGGTGGACTTTGAAGCTGGAGATTAGTGTAGGAACTGCACCGGTCACTTCTCTGTCGGTTGCGTAAAGGGAGGTTAACAGGTGACTTGCCTTAGAACAGAAACGTCGGTGTGTCCGGTCTCCTATATTTTCCCACTCGAAACTACCTAACTGTTGAGGCGTCACTAGTTCCCTAACAGGAAATGGGTCCTTTGGAGGAGACCACCGCATCATCTTCGGAAGCTCCCCCAATTCAACAATGAGGTAAGTGTTCGTGTTAAGGTACTCACGCAGAAATTGGGAAGGAGCGCCATCTAGTTGAAAACCGAAGAAGTCTTCCTTATGTTTCTGTAATTGCGACATTAACCGCAATTGTAGCATATGCAGGTACACTACACTGATAATAATCGTCTCTGTAAAAAGAAGAGGCTGTAGAAAAATGCTATCATTGACGTTTATAGTACCATGTTGAGTAGTGTGGCAGGAGCTGGATTATCACATTGATGTATACGGTGTGACCAATAATTCACACATAGAACATTCGTAAGGTATGTAAAAAATGCTTGAATGGTTTCTGTATATTTTTTTATAAGTTCTTTGCTGTATTTGTCTTAGTTTTTTTTTCTAGAGCGCTTTGAAACTTCGGTGGGAATTATTAACAGCCCTGTATATATATATGAGAAAGCGCTCAACATTAAAGAAAGAATGACTTACCGTAACCAAAGTCAAATCCATGTCAATGTTTTGATTGAAAATTCCTCAGCTTCAAAACTTTTAGGTTTTGCAGAAGTCTATGATCGATCATTATCAATAAATGAAACGATAGATCATTATTGATATTAATGAAACAGTGTTCTTGAGATATAGATCTTTGAATTACCCATAGTACTGCACAGACTTGATCATAAAAATTTATCTTTACCATTTTGTGTGTGACAGAAATTGTGTCGATTTGATATTTTTAAATAATGTAGCTTGTCGAAATTCTGCAAAAAATTAGCATTTAATTTAATTAAATATTAATTAAATACAGTGAAATATACTTAACGAGAAAACGCTTCAAACGAAATATTGGTTAATAGGAAATAACACAACGATCCCGACAAACTACTATAAATTTTCATGCATTTTTTCTCTTAACACGAAAATAAAATTGCTTAACACGAAAAGTACAGTGGAACCTTCCTTTGAGAACATAATTCGTGAAGAAAAATTCCACTTCGAAAATACTTCTATAACAGCTCTTTGAGAATAATGATAAAACATTTAAGAAATATTTCATTCTGTAATTTTGTTCTACACGCTACTGCTTTGAAAGTTTTTGAAGTATATTCAAACTATGTATTTATTTATTTTAGAGATGAATTGAGTGCTGTCCATCTTTCAACCAAAAATCGGGGCTGATTGACACAGTATGTAAAAAAACATGATCATTTGCTAATATGAAACATAATTAGTTTATTTTCGTACCTATATATCTTTTTTTTTTAAATTTGTGAAACTTAATTGAAAAGTATGAAAACGTTATTGGCAATGAACCCTATTGCCATGTGTAAGTCATCTTTCCATGCATAGCTTATGAAATAATTGGGAAATATACTTAATGATCCTTTAGAGGTCCTATCTCCGTTCTAAATTAAGGTATAACAGTATCCAATGCAAAATAACTGCGTGTAAAGATATTTAAGCTTATTTTGCTAATGGAAATCATTAAATTTTTTGTGCATGACTTTTTGCTTTTAGGCAGTAATATTTTTTAAAATGTGTTTAAAATGTTAAAACTTAATTTTTCGATGCTAATTTTCTTTGAATTCTGCTGTCTACAACTGTTTTTCTGATAATATTATAGACCAATACTTTTACCACAGTTTTCAGTTTATTATCCATTATTTCTTAATATGACGGTAGATTCTTAAATAAGCATTCGGGTAAAATGTAAGATATTAGTTAATAATTTTTGTGTGTTGTATACGCTCAGGCGACACCAGCACCACTCTCTGTAAACCCCGGATGTAAGCGGGAGAAGGAAAATACACTTACCTTGTCCCAGCAGAGCGCGCCTAGTCAGGTTTAACAACCTGTAGATGTCATTAAATATCCTTAAACCTAAACGTCTTTTTTCATTCAACATACCCCTAGACACCACCCTCTCTGTTACATATATTTAATATAATGTTTTCATATAACACCATTTTCTTGTAAGATTTGATACGAAATATTTAATGTAAAATACTGAAGTATTTATTTTTTTGTTGCTGCACTCAATAATTATTGAATTAAATGAGCTCCGACTACATTGTTTTGTCTTCAATTTAATGATGATAAATTTTATGTTGCTCTCTGTTAGATATTGCCAGACTGCTCAAGGCACTATTAGCGTAAACTAGCTAAAATTTTCCTTATCCATCGACATCGCATGATAGAGGGTACTTGTAACTTTATGATAACACCTCTGGTAACATCCTGTAGTGATTTGAATCAGCCTACCAAAACAATTTATTAATGTGAAAATTATCTTGAATACTTTTACAATCGTTCCGCGATTGGGATCACAGTTTTATAGTCTCTTTCACTGTGAAGTCCAGCTCATCTAAAACATACTCAGTATCATGAGAATCACGTGAAGTCGACACCTTTTAATCGGCAATAGGGGTCACAGTCCTTTTGGCTTTCGCTGTCCGACTTTAATCGTGGGTGCAAACGCAGTTTGTTTCTCGCTGTATACGCTAGAGAGGCCTCTGACGGTTCTCCCCGCAAATTCTCACGCCGTCCTTTTAAAGCCTAGGTTTCTCCTGGTCCTTTTTTTCAGCTCTTCTTTATTCCTTGTCCGTCGGCTCCTCAAAACGTGGGATCCTTTCTGGCGCATAATGTGGGTTCTTCTTTCCAGACACGCTGTCGTCTGAGATGTGTGGGAAACGGAAATCTTCTCAAACCGGGGGATATGTCTGCTCTCGGATTCTAAGGGCAGTTCGTGGAAACAGGGGTCAGAAATCTTGACCACCCATTTAGGCCACTTTTCCCCAGCAATTAGGGAAAGGAAAGCGGGCACATCACAATCCTATTAAGTCGCCAATTTAATCTTAGAGATAGTGACTATTTGTTAAGATATGTGTCCGAACGGTTTTTGGAAACATTGTGAGTGAACCCGATCGACATTTAGTATCCAGTACAAAAGTAGTGAATAGCCTTTCTGTGTCTGACTCATTTTGTTACTTTCGATTTATGTAATAATCACTGAAAATATTCTCAATTTCTTATCAATTCTTTTTGTTTGATCATTCAATCTTTTGCTTTTTTTTAAGCCAATGAACTTCTTAGTCTGTTTTATCTATCAGATTATATTCCTTTTTCGTGTTTTTTCCTGAAAAATTTAGAGTAACAAATTTAATTTGTTTGGTAATGTTGATTATCGAGGCCGATTTTTCATCCTTTTAATTTAATAATAGTTTATCTCACTAACGAATACTAGAGTTCAGCATATTTTCGATAAAAACATTCTAAACATATTTCCTCTTTTGGCTGTTGAAATGAATACCCAGGAAATGGCACAGAATTTAGTGTTTAATACTTGTTAGTCCAATTTAAGAAAACCTTAATTGCTGGTAATTTTTTAATGATACATTTTATTTTTAGTTGAAGCCTCCATTTTTTTTATATCTGTCTTTATCTTTTTCTATTTATATATATAAAGAGAGAGAGACATGTATGATACGTTTTGAGTTGAGAGAGAGAGACATGTTTAATCTCCTTTTTAAAAAGAATTTTACATTTTATAACGGTGGTATCTAGATAAGTCAGTAACTGCCTCCTGACTGAAGTGATCACTTTAGCTCAGCGATAAATTACGTGCTTACGGAACGTACAGAGAACGAATCTCCTTCAATGTCAAAAATGTGGTAATAATAGGGAAAGAGGTATGAAACACTTTCCCACACACAGTGTTTTAATAGTTCAATTTATAATGTGCATACACAGTTGTCATACATATTTGTATAAATATATTCAAGAATAGCTTTTAAAAAACAACAACAGAGTATCCAATAAGAAACTTCTTACATATGAAAAAATGAAAAGCATTTTTAAAGTTTTACATATATTTAAACTTTAAAAATTACTTTTATTTTTCACTATATCTTAGAGTAAAACAAGTACTTCTTGTTGGGTTTTTCACTGTGTGTAATCAAATAGCATCGTTTGATCCATAAAATTTTTTTTTCTCTATAGATTTATTTGAATGTTTTCATAATGCAGACTTTAAAGCCACAGCAAAACAAGATCTATTATCCATTATAAAAATATTATGTTAAAGCACTTATTAAATTTCAACTTGAAAAAAACAAACAAATTGTGAACTCATGACCTTTTATTACTTTCTTTTCCAATTTATGTCCTTTTTTTGTAAGCGAAAAGTATACATTTCTTCCAAATAAATCTAATGTTTTTCTCTGGCAAACTGTTAATTTTCTTTACATCATTCGAAATAAAAGATTATCCATACAGCCTTCAGTATTATTTAAAAATGTATCTACATGAAATATTTAATTTTCCTAAGCTGACACATTTTTTTTAGTTAGTTCTACGTACCGCTTCAGATTATATTATTATAAATTTATTAATATAACAGCCACGCAACGATGTAAGGTTTTGCTTCTCTGTCTCTCGTATTTATAATTTTAGATTAATTTTTCATCTCCTGGAATATTACTTTTTCTAGATAATGATATAGGGAAAATTATAAATGAATTTCTTAAGCTACAAGGTGGTATGATGCACATCCGGAGACATGAAGACAAGCAAAAGTACTTGATGTAAAGATGAATGTTTATCATGCAATTATTTTTAATGTATTTATGACACACACACGTGTGTTTTTTACTTCAAACTTTATTCTTCTACTACGTTATCATGAATCTGAAAAAACAGCATGAATGAAACTTAGATACCCAAAAGGTGTATTTTTTTTAAATTTCATATATTTACCTTTCTTAAATTTTCAAAATAGAAAAACTATTTGCAGAGTTTCTTACGGGACTCCGTTTAGTAGAGTTTAATAATGTGATTAGTTGAAATGTCACTAGTTTTCAGCTTTTGCTCGTTTTATTACTTAAAGATTGATAAATTAACTTTGATTATTACTTATTGACACAATAATCCTGATATTTTCGAGTTGATTTGGGCATTTTTTCTTATTTCTCCTATGGGTAATAAATAAAAAGATATTTCGGAATTAATTACCAAGACACTGTATATATATATACATCGCCCTAAATCATTACTTAAAAACAACTCTTGTATTTACAACAGATTTTTTTTCTAACAAAAATTAATTAATTTACGTAATTTACACTAGCACAATTTCACACAGTAAAATACGAGTTTGTTCGCGTCTTCTCAATATGATATGATCCCAATGAAAATTTGTCAAGTTTTTTTTAGCTTCCAATGTTGCTTCGCTGCATTGTCAATCTATAGGCGGGAAAGAATATTCTAGGAGATTCTTCGCAATGGTCATAGACCAGAAGTTCCCAAACTTTTTTCCTCAAGGATGCCATGTTTTTCAGTTTTAGGTAGACTTCTGTTGCCTAATATAAATATTTTTTTCCCCTCAAATTTCTTTCTGACTGTTGGTGTACTACTTACTTGAATAGAATTTAATTTCAAGCTGTAGTGAAGGATAGTATTTAAAACTTAAGAAGCACGTGTTAATTAGTTAAATTAAAAGTTAATTAATTAACGTGTTTATGTAATAATTAAAATTTAGTTAGTGCATAAAATAACTGTTAGATAAAATGACTGAACAATTAACAAAAGCTTTTAATGGGAGGGATAAATCTGGTGTTTCAATAACAAGACTTTCAACATTTTGTATCCATCTTGTCAGGTTTTATCCTAAATTTCCTGTGTTAGTAGTGTTCAGTGCTTTTTTCACTGTGTGCGTCCCCCCCCCTTTTTTTTTGGATATTGACAACCACGCTGGAGCTCCTTCTCACTAGGAAAAGCAGTTATAAACTTTTTCACAATATTCCATATTTTGGTACAAATAACAGTTATGTTTTTTTAAAGTCAAAATTGCTCTCTGACATCCATTTCTAAACTTTACTTAGATCTCCGCAAGTGCCTATTCTGATCAGTCCTATTGTAATATGACATTTTTTTTTTCAATGTGACCATATGAGTTAATTGCCATCTGTGGTGTTACTATTGTCAAAGCATTCTCAAACCTAGTTTCAAAATCTGAATAAGGGTATTTAAAATGTTAAAAGTAAGTTAAGATAAATGATAAAGGTTTTGTAGGTTAAAACGCCTTGACACATTGTCTGTGATAAATTGAGATAATTCAAGAAATCCAGTACTATATTTTTTTAACTTAATGCTGGAAAAAAACGCTGAAATGATCCTTGTTTTAATAAAATTTATGCTCTAACCTTGTAATAACAAATGAACATTAAATTTAGTAAATAAATCTGTTTAATAGGTAAAATCTGGTTTCCCCTTGATTAAATTTTCTTTCAAAATTAAAGACACGATCTGGTTCAAGCAGAGCCATTGTTATGGGCTCCCATTTACACATAATGAACCCCCAAATTATTTTTTTCGTTGACGTGGACCCTTTTCAGGTTGGCATAGACCCCTGGGGGTAGATATGAACCACTTTGGGAATTACTGCCTTAGATGCTACTGAAGTTTTCTAGTAGCATCTATATTTTTCATTACATTCGTCGTCAAAGTCCTCTCCTGTTTATGCAGCATTAATAAGAGTATAAATGACCTTTGACCTACATCTCATTAAGGCCGAAAAGTCAACAAAGTCCACAATTTTTATAACAGTGTACTTCACTCGAAAGATTGAACTTATTTGAGAATGGAACTTAAATTTTTCAGAACCTTGAAAGCAAGTGTTTGATTTTCCATAACTATTTACCTTAAAATCCTGCGTATAATGCGCTCTTTTAACACAAAAGTAATATAAGAATGAGAGCTTTATATATGAAAAGAAGATGAGCATAGAAAAAAATTAGACTTCCATATATATTGAAATGTGTATTTAAAAGAAATGACATTCCTATAATGAACTTGAAGAGTTATAGTTCTAAAAATATACTATTTTCTTCTAAAGCTTATAATAATACCTCGAATAAATGATTTCATAACAGCATTGAGGACGTACATTTCAGATTTCTTCGTAAAAGCGGAAGGGGGGGGGGTGCGCATTATACGGCGAATATACCTAAAAATTAAAAATTGCAGCTTGAAAATATAGGTGCGCATTATACGCCGGATTTTACGGTAATTCAAAGCACAATTCATTGACTTACTGAATATATTTGGGTAAAAAATATAGTAAAAGAATATAGTCTTGTAAATATTCTCGAAAAAGGGTAGCTTTATGTAATTCATAACGTAAAAAAAAATATGGAATTAAATTTCTGGTTAAGAAGTTAGTTATATTTGAATCCATGTATTAGGAATACGCAAATTCATTTTTTCAATGCAGTTTCAAAGATATTTTGTAAAATATTTACATTTCCTATTTTCTTAATTTGCTTACATAATAATATTAAGAAAATAAATGAAGCAACTGAATAAATAAAATTGGAATTAAAAATATTTAAAACAACCTTGTTTGCATGCAATTTTTCTTAAGTTATAAATGTCTCAGTTCTTAATCTACACTCATGTCCATAAATTAAGGATAATGAAGTTCAGGCAAAGAAAGAGACAGAAGCAAAACAAATTTGACTTATTTGTAAAGTCTATTTATTAAACAAAAGGTGAAGAGCAAAAAAGATGCTATATGTTTGACATAATTAATAAAAATTGCGATTTTTACTCCCTGGAGCAAATTTCAAAAAAGAATCTATTTACAAAAAACAGTATAACATGGTTAGTATGATGGTTAATACGGAGTATGTCTCCCGGACGATGCAATACAGGCCTTACAACGCCTACGCATGCTGAGTATCAAATTATCAATCTGATCTTTGGGAATATTACACCACTCATCAAGCAATGTCCTCCGAAGTTCCGGTAGACAGGTGGGAGGGGGTTGACGGGCTGCAATTCGTCGGCCAAGCATATCCCACACATGCTCTATTGGATTCAAGTCCGGTGAGTATGCTGGCCAATCCATACGGGTGATATCCTCCGATTGAAGGCATTCGTCTACAATGTTTGCACGATGAGGACGGGCGTTGTCATCCATAAACAGAAATTCAGCACCCATGGCGACCGAAACAAACGTACATGTTGTTCCAGAATGACATCCCGATAGATGTGGCCTGTCATCGTTACACTCTGAACATGCAGGTCAGTTCTGGAACCAAGAATAATTCCTCAACAAACGAGCCATCCTGCACCACCGTAACGGTGTCGTTCAATGGTGTTCTCTTGGGGGTAACGGGTACCTGGCGCTCTCCATATGAAAGTCTGGCGAGAATCAGACTGCAAACTAAACCTGGACTCGTCGGAAAACATCACACAAGACCACTGTTGCGGTGTCCACAATTGCGGTGTCTCTCTACTCCAGGTTAATCGCAGGCGACAGTGAGTTGCGGTAAGGGGAACACATCTGACAGGCCTACGAGCATATAGACCAATGTGCCCTAAGCGTCTGTACACGGTCTGCCTTGAAACTGTCGTACCGGTAGCTGAAGAGAGCTGACGAGATAGGTTGATGCTGTGCTCCGTCTGTGTCTTTTGGCAGTAACTGCCAAATACCGGTCCTCATTCGGCATTGTAACTCGGGGGCGACCTGTGCTGTAACATCTACTCACATTACCATCATCTTGGAATCGTTGCCAAAGCCTGGCGATGACACTCTGGGCGATTCCAAGTTCCTCGGATACTTCCAGCTGGGTACGTCCACATTCCAGTCGTCCGATAATTCTACCACGTAAAAAATCATCCAAATGCTTCCTTTGTGCCATAACTATGCGGCTATTGCACTGAAAGGTTTAAAGTGCTTGTGAACAATTTTTCTTCTTTGCCACCATTCCTTATATACCCCTCCCTTACATTCTCGTCATTGTGACGTACTATCCGCGCCATTTGGTGGTTTCCTGTAATTTGCATATTCTTCAAGAATGTGTGATAATTCTACAGGTGAAATTTTTATTTTAGAGTTTAATTTCTGTGTGATTCTGAATTATCCTTAATTTATGGACATGAGTGTACTTCCTACAACAAATCGCCAAGCAGTGTAATTTTTATTTTTAAAAAAAAAAGATATAGTCATTGCAACTTTTACCTACAGTAATCGGCATTTTAATTCAGTCTAAAACAAAATTCAAGGTACTTAAATAAGGTATCCGGTTTCCAAAGTATAAATAATATTATTTCAAAAAATATTTTCATACCAAATCTTTGGTAACAAAAAACAAGTATTTTTCAAATTCGGTCCTAAGGCCATCCCTAAAATTTGCCGCCTAGGACATGGGTCGAGCTTTCCGTGCCTTAGAGCTGCCCCTGCTTCTAACATAGACAATAGTAAACACGGTGTGTGTATATATATATATATATAAGTAGATTAGGTCATATGAAATCACTCTCCAAGTAAGGGAATACATGTAAGCGGGCAGATATATATAGATCAGGATTAGGTATTAATATATGTTTCCATCTTGTGAATCACTTGATTCGTCTGTTTGATTGTATGGCATCTGGTTAAAATAACTACTAAATAACCCCTTTTATACTACGGTATTGTCGGTTCCACCACGAATTTTGTTATTAGATGATGGATGTTTGTAAAGAATAGACATTTATGGACAATCGGCCAACACAATATGCACTATTTTTCTTTAACTATGCTGCATTATAGAGAAATCGGGACGATTTTTCAATAACTATTGAAAATTCAGTATATTTGTTCGATTTGTTATAAGTTTTATTTTGAGAAATCCGTAAAAAAATTTATTTGATTGATAGAACCATATACGGCCCCTGGCTTGGCTGCTCGCGTGCGGTGCACGTGCTGTAACAATGCTAGGATCGGCCCTGATAGGGATATGGGGCAGTAACTATCTGGGAAAGTTCTTTCCCAAGTTTAAAATTCGATTTGACTAGAGCTGTTTTTTTGCGGCAATTATAAAATGTTCTTTAAAAGTGGGCACTTTTGAAAAAACTTTCTATATATTTTCTATGTGGCGGTGCGAGTCCTGAACTTAATGTGGGCAAGATACATTTTTCAAGGCCCACAGTTGGCTTAAGAAAAGGGTTTAAAAAAACCCAATTTTTATTCATAAAGAAAAACCAAACTTTTTACTCATATTTCTTTGGCACATTAAACAATATGGGAAAAAAAATTTAAAGAAACAAATTTTCTTTCAGTTTTGCTGACAATCTTAATAATTGGTTCATAATTTATCATAGATGCTATATCTGCTTCAATAGATAAAAATGCCAAAGCTGAAAGTCTTTCCTGACCCATTGTATTTCTTATAGAATTTTTTTCAGGCCGTTACTATATTAATGAATGATTACTGCTTCCAAAATTTATCACCTTTCAACTCATCCAAGTTGCAAACAACTCCATCTGTTGGATAAGGGCAGACTTATAAAAATTAGGCATCGATCTTAAGGAGCTGTGATACATCCAAATGAGCAGTACTATTCAAAAAGAACTGTAGTGAAAAAACAGGAGGAAGATATGACAAATGTTACAGAGGTTAATGTATACATTACAAAAACGTTTAAGTAGGTTGCTATCTTTCACAACAGGTCAAAAACATTCCTCTTGAATACAATTTTTAATACAGTATTCAGTCCAAAACATTTTGAGATTTTTTTACTATGCCTTTCGAGACACATTCTAGCTCTAATTACATCACCTTTTTTAACCATAATATTTAACCCTTAAATGCATGATTTTTTGAATCAAATTTTAAAAGATCATTTTTGTAGGAATGTTATAAGTTAGGTAAAAAATAAATTTAAAAAAAATCTGTGTAATCATAATGAATATTTATTTTGAAAAAAAGGGGTATACAGACTTTTGGCAACATACTGTATATATATTTCCAGAAAATCTGCTATATATACAATAAAATATTCAAATGCAACATCAAACATTGATAGCTTACCTGACAACAGAAGTGGAGTAATTTTTTTTTCATTTAGATAAATCATTCTTCGATAGGGAACTGGAAAATGGGAAATATCTTTCCAAGTAACATACTGAATTTTGTCACCCCCACCACATTCAAATGTCAAAAAAAAAAAAAAAACCCTGCATTACAAAAGTAATATAAAGTTTTTTCTTTCACAAGATTTATTGTCCATGATTAACAATGTGCATGCGGAAACACATTCTTGGGTTTTGGAATACAATTAAGAGAATTTAGAATGTAGACATTTGGTAAATACATGCATTTAAGGGATCAAATAGGTATTCTTCATATGATAAACTTGATATAAGGGTCTACATATATTATTTGCAAATACTGCTTATAACTATTTCAATACGATTTTCGAATGAGATATATACATGTTGCTTATAGTGCAATTATGCTTTTATTGTGATATATGAATTTTAGTACCAAAACATACATTTTACAAACACACACAGAAATCAAAAGGCTAATTACAAACAGATACTCCTGGTTTGACAAGAAATAAAAAAAAATGAATAGGAATGATTTAAGGCTGTCTTCGGCTAATGTTAAAGAATGGGACCCAAATTCAGAATATTTTTTCCAATATAATAGCATTCAAACATTAATATTATATTCTGGCTTCACTATCCCGTAGAGAATAGATTATTTTATCATAACTACTCCTTTTATTGGAGTTGACACATTTTTTCTTGAATAAAATGTGTTTTGCAATTTTTCTCACATACCATAATCTAAATAGGATATCCCTTTACATGTTAAAAAGAAAAACTATTAATGAAATATTTTAAAAACACTTTTGTTATAACCAAATGCTTGAGTAACAATGTCACAATTTTTTTTATAAAAGTTGAGACATTTTTTCAGTCTAAAAATGCACTCTGCATTTGGTTCATGCTTATGTACATATGGCGAAAACAGCCTTAAAGAGTAGACAGGAGGTGTTTTGTAGTTCATTGAAGCTATAAAGTGAAAAGCATATAACAATGCAAGATAAAAATAAATAAAAACTTGAACTGTAAAAAAAACTATCAGATCTTACATCAAATACTGATCTGACCTCAGTGGCCTTAATGGGCACAGAAATTTTGGTACAGTAAAACTAAAATGAAATATACTCGAACATCATATTTGTAATCAAATTTCAAGTATCTTTTGCAATCAATATGAAAATTTTCCAAAACTTCTTGAAAATTGACATCAACAGGTTTTTCCAAACAAGCAAAAAGAGCATACAGCCACATACACATGGATTTTTCTATTCCAATCTCTAAAAACCATTGATACAGATATGTAATTAACATTTGTATCTCATCTTGACCATAATACAAAATACGACTTAAAAGAGGTAAATGACCTGGAGCTCCAGTATCATGAGTGTCATAAATTTTTGCACACAATTTGGATCCCAAGAGAAACTGGCACCATTCCACTTCACCTTTTGGGGAAAAATCTTCCCTTTTCCTCGGAAATTTTTGTTGTAGAATTGTTTTCATCTTCAACTGTGAGGCAAAAAGGCTGAAATTCTGAGCCTTTTCCTTACCATACACTTCCAATTTTTTCATAGGTGAATGCGCTTTTGAATGTACCAATTCATCTTCCAGTCTTGCCTTGTGTATAAATTCAAAACCATCCTCTGGGACAGTATTTTCATCGATATGCCGTGTAGGTGGGGGAATATACAACCCCCTATTCTTCACCAAAAAATTGCCCTCGGGCTCCATCATTCCATCGTTAAACATACCTATAAGGGAAAAATAATTTGAGAAAATTACAGAAAGTTTCATCTATTTAGATATATCAAAGAATATATAATTTCATATACATATATAACTATTCTAATTCATACCACTTTAAGATATTTAAACATGAATGTAAATAAAATAGAGTCAGTAATAATTATATTTTTAGTAATAATTACATGTGTAATACTAATAACCAAAAATAAAAATGAGTCTTTTGCAGAAAAGTTCACAATTATGAATAGCATAGCATATACAAGGTGCGCCAAATAAGACCTACCAATGTTAAACATACATAAATTTTTTGATAATTATTTTTTTTTGTGGGTTATAATTGAATTCTTAGAAATTTATTATAGAACCATACAGTGTGCAAACCACATTAAAACAATAGTGTTTTTCTACTCTTGTCAATGATCAATTGTTATGACATAGTGTAAATATCGGCAATATTTTAATTCAAGATCAGCTCCTACAGCCTTCATGACTGGGAGCTTGGTCGGTCATTTTGAGGATCTGGGTTAAGCGGCCGACAGTCCTGGAAGAGGTGCCCATCGAAATATTCACACTGATCCATCTGTCTCAACTTGCCGTCGTTCTAGCCAATCCGGCATTTCCAGAATGACATTGCATAGAATTTTGAAGTTGGATCTTAAGATGTACCCATATAAATTCAAATTATGCAAACACTGCTACCACAAAACCACCAACAACAACTACAACACGCTATTCATTTTACACAATTAGCCACACAAATCGCATTTTTCAATAATGTTTTGATGTCAGATGAAGCGCACCTCCATTTAAATGGTTATGTCAACAAACAAAACTGTAGATTTTGGGGCTCTGAAAATCCAAGGGCAACACACCAGCATCAGTTGCACCCATCTAAATGTACTGTTTGGAGTAGTTTTATGGCCAGTAGAGTTATCGGCCCATATTTCGGCGTGAAAAAGAGCCAATCAGTGTATTGAGAAAAATGGTGAACATTTGTCTAATGTCATATTTCGTACATAATTTCCATAACATATATTTAATGTACAAAAAAAATTAATCAAAAAAAATTATTATTACAAGAGTTATCCGTTTTTAACATTAGTAGGTTTTATTTGGCCCACACTGTAAAAATAAAAATATAAAAGATTTCAAGCATTTATTCTACTCAAGAACCATTTAGATTTTAAAACAAATACTGAATTCAAATAACTCAATGATAATCAATAATAGTTTTTTTATATTAAAAAAAAACTCTACTGGACGAAAGAAGACAGACTAAAAAGACAAGTGTGAATAGAAGTCTGAATGAAACCAAATTTAATATATACCATCTGTAAACCTTTAACATTTTCTAATCCTTTTAACATCTTTACAGATGCTTGTTTAAAAAATCTGTTACATATGAATGTCTATTGAATAAGAAAGAAAAGATGTATACCGAGAAAATAAAATGTTATATAAAATACCAACAAAGTTTCACCAAGAATCATGAACTAACAGCAGTATTTCCTAAAGAAACTATTGTTTCCCATTACGCATGCAGACAATACAGACTTTGACAAGAGCATACCTTTTTAAGTGATAAAGCTTATCATTAGAAAGGTAAAAAAATCCAGAATTTTTTCTAATTAAAAATATTGGGAATAACTCAAAAATACTATATAAAAAACACCATACAGTTTTACAATGTTTTAATATTTGTTTAACTTGAATGAAAAAAGCAGACATCCTCAGCACTTATTATTTAGCTCCCCAAATTAAAACTGTACAGTAAGTTGGATAAATATACAGATCTAAATAATATCAGAGAAATTCATTTCATAGATAAAATTACAAAAGGATTTAATTTTCAAGCTAAAATAGAAAAAAAAAGTTGAAGGAACAGAAGTTTTCTGACTAGTCTTTCTTATAATAATTTAGAGTTTAAAGGGAATATAAGTGGAATATTGTTTATAAAATCTTCAAAAAGATACAATTTTATTTCTATTACTCAATAAAAATTATGCATAAAGTAAATATGAATTAATAGATTAATATCAAGGGAACATCACAAAATAGTGTCTTGATGAAACACATCACAAAGCCAGCTTTTTAAAACTTTTCGTTTTCAGAAATTCATATTAAATTCAACAAAAATGATTTGATAATTCAATGAGAGTAATAAAAAAATGAACATTCTGTTTATAGATGATTACAAGTTATGGTTAAAATTTTTTTTTTTAAAACTATTAGGCAAGAAATTTGAATGTTCATAAAGAGAATACTTGCATGTAATTTTCTGTTAAACCTGAATTATTTCTGAGTAACATTTTAAAGTTCACAAACTATTTCTCAAAAATTATACACACAAATTAATTTTTGAATATAAATACTATTGATAATTTTTTAGAACCATATAAAGAAACTATCTGTAAAATGCCAAAGTTCCATTAATGGAACAAGATTTAAAAATTTTTATAATAGGGAAATTTTTTTTTACCACAACTCTGATATTTGAGTCTTAATCTAATTTTAATCACTTAATAGTCAGTGTTGCCTTTTCATCATATAGTGTGGCATTTAAAATGTTGTTTATTCCATTGAGTCAAAAATATATATAAGTTAATGAGTGCCAGGAAAAAATTGCTGTTCAGCAATTGTTATATTTAAAATATTCATAAGATTCTGTAACAAACATAAAAATTAACATGAGA
Source organism: Trichonephila clavata (assembly GCA_019973975.1). Lineage (NCBI taxonomy): Eukaryota > Metazoa > Arthropoda > Arachnida > Araneae > Nephilidae > Trichonephila > Trichonephila clavata. The sequence goes on from BMAO01029247.1 coordinate 30,973, forward strand.
TATACAACCCTTTTAAGAAAAATTAAAATCATTAACAAAACTATAGAGCAGGGGTCTGCAACCTTTCAGCTGTGGCGTGCCAAACCAACCTACCAACATGATTCAGCGTGCTATGCAATAGGAAATATTTCAAACAATTCAAGTACAATGACAATACATGCAGAATTAAGAAATAGAGATCAAAAATACAAATTTAAGAGCTTTTTATATGCTAATTATGCATCATTTAAACATATTTATTGACATAAAAAATAAACCACATAAAATATAACTATTATTTCAATATAAATAAAATTGTGCACATAAATATATATCTTTTAAGAATTTTTATTAAAATAAGTAAACTTAAAACATGACTATTCTTCAATGTAAATAAAAAATTAAAATTTTAATGCAAACTTTGTTCCTGCAGAGCTCTACTTAATGTCGCAATATCAGGGGTATAGTTAATCACTATCAATTTCAAACTTGTTTTTAATTGAATATTGATAGCTTAATTATCAAATACTTTGTGCAGTACTGATACATTTATAAGTGTTGAGTATTATATCAGTGGGAATTCGTATTTTATTTTTTATTATATAAGAATGTATTTTACTTTATAATTATTTTAAATTGTAAATTATTTTATCAAATTGATAATTATTTTAAATCTTTTGTTTTCGATTTTTCGCGATACGTTTGCGCCCCCAGGTAGGGTTATCACGCCCTCCTGGAGGGCGCGCCCCACAGTTTGAGAAATGCTGCGATAAAGATTTTATTTCGAGTTTTTAGAACAATTTAATAACAGTGCACATGAAGCAAAATAAGATTTGGATAAGAAAAACCAAGCGATTTACTTAATTTTAAAAATGTACATATTTTACATTGCAAACAAAAAGCACAAACAAAACAAATACGTTGAGCCACAACATCTTCTCAGCATATAATGAATAAAAATTTATGCCGATACAAATCATTCCCAATTCCTGTTGTTACATGTTACAAATTCTTAGATTTTAAACACATTCCGTATAATAGCGCGAACGCCACACGGAATGTGTTTTTATTGTTGGTATCGGAAATCCAATTTTGTTTTACACAAACGAAAACAATCCATAGAAACGAAAACAAAATTAAATTAAATTTAAAAGGTAAAATTCAAAAAAATAAAATCTTATTTTATTGCTAAAAAATATAAAACATGCAAAATTGCAAGTTTTTTACTAACAACTTTTATGTAAGTAACATTAAATTAAAAAAAACTATAAGTACTATAAATTTTGGCGCCCCCTGCCCCAGGCGCCCTTGTGCGGTGAACAATTTTGCCACCCCCACGCGGCGGCCCTATTATACGGAATTGTTTAAAATCTAAGAATTTGTAACATGTAACAACAGGAATTGGGAATGATTTGTATCGGCATAAATTTTTATTCATTATATGCTGAGAAGATGTTGTGGTTCAACGTATTTGTTTTGTATGACATACACACAATGTGACGAAGTTAAAAGTAACCTAAAAATCACGTTGTGCATCAAACTAAATTCAACTTTTGACTACAATCATGCTCAATATTTGTATATCGACATGACTAATAGAGAACATGACAAAAATAAAATTGTGTTCTAATTCCTATTATCTTGATTAGCACCAAAAGCAAAAAATAAAATAATTATGGCTCTTTTAAGACAACACTCAAAATATTACAGTTGCTCTTAATATTTAGTTAAAAGGACATTTGTTATGACATTAGATTCACTTGCCTAATTAACCCACAGCAGTGTGTTTTTTGTTCACCCAATTTATTTCCAATCCAAATTAAATATATTGATAAAATAAATATTTTGTTTGTTATATTTCCACTGCAAAATGTTTGTCAAGCAGAATTTCGATTTATACCTCAGACATTTGTTTTTTCTTTTTCTGTCGATGCCCAAGCTTTTGGTGGGTAAAGGACAAACTACTTTATTTTTTATTCACTGTGAGCCGTAATGAATGGTTCTTCATTGTATAAGTATGACAATTTTTATTAGCATTGAATATTTAACACTATTAAAAGAAGTCACATTTTAAAGAATATATTTTCTTTTACATAAAGCACACAAACTACAAGCAAGCTGATTCAGTAAAATCGTTTTAGAGCTAAGAATTGAAAGTGAAAAATAACCTTTATATAAAAACGTACAAGGCGTTGAAAGGAGAGACAGAGCGATTTAGCTTTATTTTATTATTTTGTAGAGAGTGGCAGCGTGCCACTGAAAACTGCTCTGCATGCCACATCTGGCACGCATGCAATAGATTGCTGACCCCTGCTATAGATCATTGTCATTTGTTCATTGTTTCGTGTTAAGCTTAAATTTTTCAAAATGTTAGGCATCAGTCTTCACTTAAACTAAAAAAAAAAGTTAATTAAAAATACTTTAATAAGTATTTTACTTTTCAATAAAAACCTGTTTTACCACATACATTTTTCTGATTAGAGAATTCTGATTAAAAAATAAAACATTTTTTGAATGTCTACAAATATATCTATAATTTTTTTTAACCTACGCCAGACCTAGGCATGACCACCATCAGTCTATGTCGGGCAGCCCAATACAGTTCTGAAACACATACGTAAAAAGAGAATTTGTTAGCAGCATTAAAAACTACTACATCGGTAAGTCCAGGTGGTCTCCACACATATCTCCATTAAAACAAAGTGGGCACCCCCCATTGGAGAATCAGCCAAACCAAATCTGAAAAGGTGCTTTTTAAGGTAGTCATGTTCAGTCCGGACTCTGAAGTTTGCGACACCCTCAGGTCTTGGTAGGTCACAAGGAAAGGAATTTTCCATTAAGTAACCCCACTCTCTCCATTCGCAGAGTTCTTAACAATCTCTCAAAGACGGGTCTTGAATCTAGAAGCAATGATCCTCTTAACGCAATGGTAGCCAAGAGGAGAGTCAGGCTGAGATACAGCAGATCCGGCTGCAGCTAAGGCATCTACAAGTTCGTTACCCTTCACTCTACAATGACTTGGTACCCACTGAAGGGTTATATTGCGACCATTATTTATTAGAGAATTTATCATACGTTGGCAATCGAGAACAAGCCCATTTCTCGAAGGCAGAACTGATGAGACTGCTAAAATAGCAGCCTGAGAGTCTATAAAAATTGCAATGTTTTGATCTTCTCTTTTACCAACATCAGTCAGTGCCATATGGACCGCAGCCACTTTACCATCATAGTTAGTACAATTTGCACCAACTGCCCTGCTAAGGCCTGGAGTAAACCCCCCGCACCAGCATTATAATTAGCCCCAGCAGCAGAACCATCCATATGCACATGTAGCCAGTGTGGCTCGGGGAATCTTTCGCAAATAGTGTGGCCAAAGCCATTCTAAATTCAGTATTGATACCGGATCTTTTATTGACTGGCAGCACCAAATCCAAATTATAACAAGTTGGGCTCAAATGTCTAATAAATTCTCCAGTCTCGAGCAGGGACTGTCTGTTAGAATAAGGGATGTCAAAATCAGTAGACAGTTCTTTAGTCATATGTAAGAAGGTAGGTTGGGATTTTAACCTACGTTCTGCAGGGTTGTAGTTTCTCCAAAAGTCACCATGCCTCTTCAATATCTCGATTAACTTAAGAGCACCCATTTTCCTCCGGAAGGTCAGGGGTTCGATATTTGCTTGTAATTGCATGGCCTGGATGGGTATTGAAAATGCTCCACCTGTTATGATTCTAAGGGCATTATTTTGGACAGTTTCAAATTTGTTTTGAACTGCTTCAGAAGCAGTTACAAGAAGCTCACTGCCATATTCAATAGCAGGTCTGATATATCTATAATGGATGATTAAAACTAATCACTTGAGTAAGTTTATTTTTCATTAATTACATTGCAAAGCAGAATACTACTTAGATGAAACATATCTGTAAACTAAAATATTTAATGACTAAATTATTAGATATTACAATTTAAGAGAAGATGTTTTACCTAATAAGAAAACTATTCTATTTCAGAAACAATTACGTAAACTTTCAAAAGCTTACATCACCAAATACAGGGCGCCTACTTAAATTGAGAAGTCAAAGAACAATGAAAAGATTAAAAATTTACTAAAAATGCAGTGCTGATTCATAAAAGTACTTTCTTGTATATCTTCAGAAAACTTGCAAATCAATTAATGTATGGAGTCAAGTCCCTACATTTCAAACAGGTAAATTAGTTTTCTTACACATATTATACTTTGTAATAAATTTCTAAATTATTGTTAAAATACAAAATAATGCATCAGTGGCTATGTGATCAATTTGTATACCTTTGATGAATTATATACAGTTCCATTACTTAATTTTTCTTCTAAATTCTATATCAACTCATCAAAAGCTTCAAAAAAGACATTACAAAAAAATGTATGAGCAGATAAATATGAGCCCCAGTTTAAAACAGGTATCCACAGAGCAAAATTAAAAGCAAATAGTGCTTCAAACCTCGTCTGATGTAAAGAAAATTACGAAAAGGTACTCAACAAATGGAGGGGGGAAAAGGGTAAATTTTATGTTTAGTTAAGTTAATTAAAATTTTATTTCAGGATACATCTATTGTATTTTGCAAATTAATTAGACATTAAACAATTACATAAAATGCTTGATCTTAGAAAAAAATGCCAGCAGCATACAAAGAAAATTTATTGTAGTTGTAACCTTAAATGTCTACATTTTGACTTTAGTTGGAATAAACTGAACTGAAATAGATTAATAAAACTATCTTAGAACTAGCTAAATATATATGTTATTCCTTTAAAAATACAACTGAAAGATTTTTAAATAAATATTTGACATGATCCTAAATGCAAATGATGTGCAGAAAAAATGTATACATTTCACTAAAAAAAAACAACTACATTCAGAACGTGATCCCTAATATCAAGAAAATATCACTTGTTTGCATGTTAGTTTATTTTTCAAATTCCTTTTTTTGTGTGCATGTTCTGGATAAGATTTAAAAAATATAGGAAAAGATTTCCACGTCACAGATTTTGTACCTTCAAAGAGTACCTTATATATTCTCCAGAAATTTCTTCATGGAATACTTGTACGATAATCTTTCACAGAAGAGGTATTTTCACAACAAATAAAGCATCAGTACAACTGAAATTGATATTTTCAGCTACAATACAATACACTACTGTACCTAAAATTTTGATTCTTAAATAATGCATAGTAACAAATGCCAATTTTAGGACTATGAAATTGTAAGCATTTTAAGTGTATAGAAACATAAAATGGGAACCTAAAAAAAAAATTTGAAATTTTTTAACAATTGTAAAACCAACTAAAAATAATTAGTAAAATATATTTGAATGGAAAGAGCTTTCTTGAATTTAAATAAGTAAAAGAGAGACAGAAGCTCCTCTCATAACATTCGTGATAAAAAACTCAGGTTCAGAAGAAAATTTTTATCAGCAAATCACATTTGATCAGATTAAAACTGCATAACGAATAGAAATTAAAATTCTGCTAGTAGTACATGCATGACAAATCTAAATTTTTTTCTTCTTAGAATGACCAAAAGACCAATTACCCCCTCATGCTTCAAACAAGTCCAGAATATGTGCACTAAATCATAAGACACCTAATTGGTTGTATCACTTTTCTTAGGCTACTATTTTGAAGTGGTAGAAAAGTTTAAATAGCATTTGAAATTCATGTGGTTTAACAAAGCAATTATTTACAAAAAAAAGTTCAGTTTATGAAAAATGATTTTATAGTACACACCATGTATTTAGATATATTACTCCTTGTTTGTAGAAGAAAATATATAATTTGAATTCTATTTTGTGTTTTCTTTAAGCTAAGATGCATTTATAATTTAAAGCTTTTTTTAAGATTCAACACTTGGTTCATCAAAAAAATCAATAAAACTTATACGGTAACTTTCAATTATTTTTATTAATTTTAATTTGAATGATCTTAATTAACTTCAAGTCTGAGTTTAGCATTTTTCTCACTTAATTACGCAACTATGTTCAAATATATAACACCTACTAAAATTTAATCAGTTTTAAAGTGAAATTAGCAGAAGTGTAAATAATCTTTTGAAAAGCTAAATCAATGAGAGTTACTTACTTTAATACAAACTTGAGAATCAAACAATAGGAATAATAATCGCGCTTATGACTTGTTATATTATTATCAGATGGGAACCAAGAACCGCATCCAAACACTTGAAAGCTAGGAATAAGAGGACGCTACCTTTAGCGAGTTGCAGTTAACGCACCTCTAATTCGACTTAACTGGTAGGCTGTCCAAATAGAAGTCCTAAATGATCTAAGATATGCTAGATGGATGACAAATTTAGGAATCGAGCAGACCAAGAAAGGGTGGAAGTGGTGCACAGTCCTGTGAATGAGTGAGTGAGTGATTTTGGGGTTTATTGGCGCAAGAGCCAACTTCGGATATACTGCGCCAAACATTTGTTTTAATATCTGTGGTCTAGACGGGAAGAGAAAGAAAGAATGAATTGAATGACAAGAAAGAGGGTCGAAAATAGAGAAGGATCACTACGGTACCCCGGATTCGTGAAGCCCGTGTTTACCAAAGACAGTAAACCCCGTGGGAAAAGGAAAAGATCACTAGGGCACCTCGGGATTGTGACACCCGTACTCACCTAAAGGAGAGCCCCCGAGGGGCACAGTCCTGTGAAACCATTGCTGTGTGAGAGAACATTGTCCTCTTGAAAAATGGCTCCTGGGAGCCGTGTCATAAGTGGTGACACATGAGGCTGAAGAACATCACAAACTTAATTCTAAATTGTCATGACGCCTTGAATCTAGGGCTGCTTTTCCGCTTAGACACACTAGGCACGTACCCAGACCCCAGAAGATTTAGGAGCACTAAAAATTAGCGGGAGGGGAGAGAAAAAATTAAAATTATAGCCAAAGGAGGACCACGTAGAGAATCATAAGAGAACCTTTGTTGTACAAGCGCAATGACAGTGACTTAACAAAGCATAAGGATGTCAAAAGGACTATAATAATTTAACAAAGGGTGAGTGGGTGATCCGCGATGCCGTAAGGAAAGGATTAAACAAGAGAGTTACCAAAACATGCCACTGTTCTTTTCTTACGGCTGTCGATTGCCAGTCCAGCGGGTCCATAGGTGGCTCATAATGGAAAGGCTCTCCAAAGATCAAAATCAAAGAAAGAAAAAATAGTAAGAGAGTTAAGGGAAAATTCCTCTCGAAGTAAAACTGGCATCGTATAACCTGAAGGAGGGAGATATGCTGGAAAAAAGGGGGTAAAGCAATTTGAAGTGCCTAGGGCACCAGAGAGGTTAAAAACGGCCCTGCGTGGATCAATATGAAGCATAACATTAGGTCGTATGTGATGGTACCTCATACCGTCGCAACAGTTGTGGGAGAGGTGTGCCGCTGTACAGTGAAGGCAGGATGGAGACGTTTACCACGGGACCTCCACACACGTACACGATTATCATCCCTGCTCCAATAGAGTCTGCGTTCGTCACTGAAGACCACCTGACTCCATTGGGTTGCAGTCAATCTCTTCGAGCCCGTCACCACTCCAAATGGAGGCGATGGTGAGTGGGTGTCATCGGCATTACACACAATGGGTGCCACGATGGCAACTTCCTTTCAGTCAGGCACCTTGCGATGGTACGGATTGACATAGAGGTCTATAGTGAAGGTGTTGCCTTTGTATGGATGACAGACAATAAGGTAGTTGACGCTATGCGTGAGTGTCGTATGATGTGGCGGTCTTCTCTACTATTGGTATCTCGTGGGCGCCTTGAGCCAGGTTGCCATGTAACAAACCTCTTTCTTATCTACTGGTCCCAACATATCCTGAGAGTAAAGAAAGACCAAGATGGCGAGTAACTCGCCAAGCTGACTACCCAATTTTCATCTTACAATAGAATTCTTCCTCTCTCGAAATCTGACAACTGCTTAAATTTTCTCCGATTTTGGCATATAATGGCATCTATATTTAAAAATCATCCCTCGGAATACAGATTAAACACAGGCAAACAAACTCTGTTTACCTGTTTTTAATCCAATCAGAACGTTTAACGCCTTCTGGTGGCATTACGCAATGCACAATCCCTCTGCATTTCGAATCATTTATATATTTACCGGATTCTTTCTTTCATGCCAAGTTTTGTAACATTCCCACTCCTACTTATTTATAAGTAAATTTTTATGGCAATGAGAGTATATATATATATATATATATATATATATATATACAGGGTGTTTCATAAATGATGGAGTAACTTTAAGAGTGATAGTACACATCAAGACGAGTAATAGTAAATAGGAAACCAAGTGTCCCAAACGTCTTCCGAAGGAGAAAGAGCCATCAAAGTTTAGGTCCTAAATTCAAATGATGATAAAAAACGGGAAAATGGATCGATTCATTTCGGTTTTCACTAAAATCATTCTTAAATTAGTATTTTCATTAAAAAAAGTTTTAAAGACAAAGTTAAAAAAATGCCGTTAGAGGCGCTCTAGACTTTGGAGTACCGAACAACTACCTTTTACCAGTATTTTTTTTATTTTGTTAAATGTTTACAAAAGCTTAGATTTTAACTTGAATTTTGAGTGCAAAATTGAAACCATCGGGAGCGGTTAAGTGGCGCAAATGTAACCGCGTTTAGGAGGAAAAATTGAAATGCTCGTATGTAATGATCAAAATAAAAAAACGATAAAGCAAACTTTAAGAGGCGATAGTACAACATAAAAACAATCAACTTCGATTAGAAAATGCATGATTTGAATTCAAACGCAAACGTGCTAGAGCATCTTCAAATTTTATCCATGCAAGCGTTTTAGCTGCAAGATTCTGAAGAAGAACATGAAATTGTGATATGGGAAGAAGAAGAACGCATATGCAAATTGTTATTAAGATAAAAAGCCATTGACCCGAGTGTGCAAGTGTAAATCACGGAACAAACGTAACGAAAGATGTTGCCCTTCACTAATCAAGAAAAGGCTGATATGCACTTCATCTACGGAACTGCAAATGGGAATAGTGCAGAGGCGCGACGATTATACGGAAAAAAGTTTCCCAACAGGCGTTGCCCAATGATAAAACATTTGTGCGCTTGCACAGACAGTTGCGTGAGACAGGATCCTTTTTTGGTGCACGTTCAAATGCAGGCTGTGCGAAGTCTAACAGAACGGTAGCCGTGGAAGAAAAAATTCTGGATATGGTGACTGATCATCCAAATACAAGCACGCGAGCAGTGGCTAGTCAAATTGAAGTATCACCCTCCACGACATGGCGAGTACTAAAGGATGAAAGTATGCATCCTTTTCATGTCCAACGAGTCCAGGAACTGACTGAAAGGGATTTTCCTCGTCGAATGGATTTTGCTCGCTGGTATCTGCAGAAGCACACCCTAAATCCCGATTTTGGTGCAACTGTGCTTTTTACAGATGAATGTACATTTACACGTGACGGTACATTTAACACCCACAATTCCACCAATGGGCAGATGTAAATCCACATGCGTCTTCTACACATGCATATCAGCGACGATTTTCCATAAATGTTTGGGCAGGAATAATTGGTGACCATCTACTTGGACCTTATCTTCTGCCAGAACGCCTGGATGGAAAAAAATATCTTACCTTTCTGCAACAGGTGCTGCCGGAAATGATAACAGATGTTCCCCTCGTATCCGGCGAGTAATGTGGTTCCAGCAGGATGGAGCACCAGCTCATTTTGCGCCAGAGGTGCGAAATTATCTAAACGCAACCTTTCCAAATCAATGGATTGGGCGAAGTGGTCCTGTCCCTTGGCCAGCGCGATCGCCCGATCTTTCATGCCTGGATTTCTTTTTGTGGGGACACTTGAAGAGTCTTATGTATGAGACTCTATCGAAACTGCAGAAGAACTCGTCGCCAGACTTTCGGCAGCTGCAGGAGAGGTGCGCGATACTCCTGGCGTGTTTCAGAGGGTTCGTGAATCCCTTCTTCGCCGTTGTACCGCATGCATCGCCTCTAATGGTCAGTGTTTCGAACAGATATTGTAATCATTTCTAATTAAACTTTTTTTTATAACGTAAATGTTCTTTGTTTCCTTTTTGTCTCTTAAAACGAAATCTGTTTCAGCGCCCTCTATCACCTTCGGGTTAAAATTACGAGTATGATTTCTTTGATGAATGTTACTTGTTTTGGTGTTGTACTATCGCCTCTTAAAGTTTGCTTTATCGTTTTTTATTTTGATCATTACATACGAGCATTTCAATTTTTCCTCCCTAAACGCGGTTACATTTGCGCCACTTAACCGCTCCCGATGGTTTCAATTTTGCGCTCAAAATTCAAGTTAAAATCTAAGCTTTTGTAAACATTTAACAAAATAAAAAAAATACTGGTAAAAGGTAGTTGTTCGGTACTCCAAAGTCTAGAGCGCCCTCTAACGGCATTTTTTTAACTTTGTCTTTAAAACTGTTTTTAATGAAAATACTAATTTAAAGAATGATTTTAGTGAAAACCGCAAATGAATCTATCCATTTTCCCGTTTTTTATCATCATTTGAAATTTAGGACCCTAAACTTTGATGGCGCCTTTCTCCTTCGGAAGACGTTTGGGACACTTGGTTTCCTATTTACTATTACTCGTCTTGATGTGTACTATCACCCCTTAAAGTTACTCCCATCATTTATGAAACACCCTGTATATATACAAGGTGGTTCCAAATTCATGGTAAAAACTTTAAGGATAGGTACCGAAGGGCGAGTGGTATCAATTCTTTATCGTATACGCATGTATGGGCGCAAGTGAAGCGGGGAATTTCATGTTGATACTATTTGATATATTTAATGTGGCTTTAAGAATTTTTAGTTATGATAAAATTTGCTTTATTAGAATGATACAATTGATTTGGAAAAAAAAATGAACAGCTTTAAATGTGTATAAAATGGTAATACTTTTGAGAGCACTTACGCTGAGTAAACATTAATAAATAAATAAAAGTAAATAAGCAAATGTTTACAATTAGAAGAAATAATAAATAAGAAGGGTTTTGTAAGGATTATGCATAGTGAGTACCTCAAAGGAAGTACACCTTTGACTGTCAAAATACTATTGCCACCAAACTTGTACCTTTATTCAGAATAAAATTATAATATAAATAAAAATAAGTTATAAATAGTAAAAAAAAATCTTTTTGGTTGACTTACAATTTTCAATCTTGGGAAATTTGTTTTTGTATAGTATATACACGATAAGAAGAAAATTTTTTGGCTTAATGATTGTGCAAGGCGTGGGTAAATCTCTTAATGTGTTTTTTCCAGCCGTTTTCACCCTCAGTGCTCTTACATACAATTTTAGATCAATTTTTAAGAAATTATTTTCTGCATTTTAGGAATTTATATTTTTGAATTCATAGTCAATAGTAATAGGATGGTGGATGGTTGTTTCAATATTTTTACACACTTTAAATAAGATTTTGGTAAATTTTCGAATATTGTCATGTTAATGTTTAAGTGAAGGGATTTTAAATTTTTTAAATAATGTTAGTCTAAAATTTTAATTTTGTACTTAGTATCTCTGTAGGATACGGGTTTATACCAAAGACCCGGCACACACACGTGTCTTGCGGAAGGGGGAAACGTAATAATCCCTATTAATTTAATATTTTATAGATTTTAATTATCATTGGTCCATCCCTTCAGGATCCACGTTTTAATTATAAACTAGCTAGCCGCCCAACGGAAACAATTTGAGTTAACTACATCTATCCACCTATATAGATCATGTGATTTCCCACTTACTATAAATACCGAGATTTCTGGAGATCTCGCCCTTTCTGTTATTGTCTGCCTTTAATATGTAGCTTATTGTGTATTCGTTTTCTTTGTTATATGTTGTGTCGCGTTTTGTGTTTTAATATGTCTATGCTTTTGTTTTTCAAGATGTGGAATAAGACAAGATTTCAAAATAATCTAAGGACATCCTCATTGATCCCATCCAAATAAAACATCAACCATCATAAATTATGATCTAAGTAAGGAATCCTTCACAATCGCCCAAATTGTGATACTCAAATTATTACAAATGTGTATAAAGAGAGAGGTTATATATTGTGTAATATTTATGATAAAATACATGTGTGTGTGTGTTTTATTTTATTTTTATTAAAGTGACTTTTGGAGTTTAAATATTTCAATTTCTGCTGATAGAAATATTATTACTAACTACATAAATCGTAACAATACTAGTGTGTATATCGGTTAGAGATAAATCTAATATCAGTCTAAATCGGAATTAATATATTACCTATTGCATTGAACGCGTGAATACCCTCAGAGACGTCTTAAGACATCTTGAGTCCCTGGGCCCCTATGAAAAAGTAGGCCCCACCTGTGACCCTTAGAAGTGAACAGTATATATAATACGTTGTCAAATACTCGTACAAATGGTAACTGGAATCAAATAAATGTACATGACTCACAATTTCAAAATTTTAGGCTCAAACCCACTTGACTGTTTGTGACCTTTCGATTAAATGATTAGTGATAGTGTGGTGTAGTAGGCCCTAGACAAGGGTTATCGCATAACAATGCAGATGTGCCACTGTTGCCAGTTGGCATATAATTCGAAATTCCTAGTTCTTTGGAGAATATGTCTGGGAATAACATTCGACGATTAAAATTATTTGGATCATCATGATCTTATTGAGGCTGAGTCAAGAACAACATGTAGCTCCCACCGAGGCCGAGATCCTGAGCCCAGTTGGCCCCTTTTCTTCAGACGACTTTGTGGGAAGTTCAAATCATTTAAAATATAACGAATTGTGAGCATGTTTTATTTTATTCTTTGAGAGGGAAGTCTTTCGGTGAGTTAAACTTGCGAGTAGCCAACACAGAGAATAAAATTATCTGACGATAAAATGAATAATTCACAAAAAGTGCAGTATCAATAGAAAAAATAATTTTATAGTACTATCAATCAAATATATAAATTTATAAGAATTTGTTATATTTGCGGAGCTAAGAACTAGGCATTTCATTATGCGCCAAAATGCTTTAGTGTTATATACACTGGTGTGCAAAAATTAAGGACGAAGTCGAAAAATTAGCATATCAGCTGAACGAAGAGGCAGAGCGGACAGAAAGACCAATCAGGAGATTAAGTGAGGTGATGTACGGTAGCAAGTGCGCAGATATGCAGGTAGACGTAATGGGGGAGTGTCTGAGTAGTAAAACATGTTGTCGGTGTAAGATTAGTATTTCTGGCAAAGAGATTGCACACCGTATAGCAGTTAACATCACACCGAGTTGCTGCCTCAGCGAGAAATGGCGAATAATCAAAATGTTAGACGACATCTGGATGCTTTTACCCGAGGTCGAATCATTGGGAAGTTGGAGGAAGGTTGCAGTGTGACAAGTGTGACTGCAGAGTTCGGAATTGCTCACAGCATCGTTTCACGACTTTGGAGACAATTTCAAACTACAGGAACAGCTATCCGGGGGTTCGGTAGTGGTCGTCCACGAGGAACCACACCCGCAGATGACCGGTATATTGCCTTACAGGCCAGAAGAAACAGGCGGCAGACAGCGGGAGAAATCGCTAGACACACGACACAGGCGACTGGACGACCGATATCGCGTTTTACCGTGGCCAGAAGACTGCACGGTGGTGGTCTGTTTGCACGACGCCCTGTACGGTGTGTACCTCTAACGCCTGCCCATCGGAGAAGGCGTTCTCTGTGGTGCCGGGAATACCGGAATTGGAGAGACAATTAATGGGGACGAGTACTCTTTACAGATGAGAGCAGATTCAGTCTGAGTAGCACATGTACCGTTCCTTATTTAATTCTATTCACTTGCAAATTGTTGTAATATATATAAGTAAATATTAATTAATATAAGTGCTGCTAGCTTTTATAAAGGTCGCAGAAGAAACTCAAGGTGCCACAAGGGTTTCCCCCCTGGGCTATATGATGCAACGACGGCTCATTAGCAGAACTCACCCCATCTACACAAGTCAAGATTGACGTATGGAGGGTCAGCTGTCTAGATGGTCTTTTGTGTAGCCTCTCTCTGTCGTACAGACGCCTGTTTGTCCGAACACTCAATAGACGAGATATTGTCCCTTTTTGTGGTGGATTACTCTATCTTATTGGCGTATCTAATTTGAATAGAGTGTACGGGAGCCAAGGATAGTCACAGAAGCACACCCGGCGAAAGTACGACAGGAAGAATTATGGCCTTCAGATGTTGGACTCAGGCCCTTGTCGCGGGAGAGTTCAGAAGAGCCGGCCATTGTTCGTCGACACAAATGGAGTGCGAATGAAATTGGGGAGCTACGTACAAAATTTGTCGCCCACCAATGAGAGGTGGCGAGGCGCGTGTAGGTGACCCGCCCCTGGAGTTTAAAAGGGTCGATTCGGAATTACGAAAAAGGAGAAAAAAACCTCTCTTTTCACGTTTCTTGTTCCGATGGACTGAAAAATTGTGGGGCAAGCACCCTCAGGACCAAAAAACTCTTCTCTCGCCTTCCTGGTCTCGATGGACAAAAGAATTTATCGGCTATTCTGGTGAATTGCGGGTCGAGCGCCCTCGGGATCACTAGACTGCTGTACTCGACTTCTGTATCTCAATGAAAGCGGATAATACATGCGGCGCAACGGCTTTGCAGGCCTGGGCTGACTTTTGAACGTGGCTTTATTTTTTCTTCCCAGCGAACTACTGAAGGCCTTAATATAATAACATTGTGCATTCTAGATAATAATTATTTAACCCACAAATAAAGTGTTTTTTTAACCATTAGCTGTATGACAGTCAACGCTACCATGTAAAGACTACAATGGTATTGAGATTTTTTTTCCTAAAAAGTCAAGTGTAGGAGAGGATCCTTGGGAGTTCTCTGAGAACGAGAAACTAGCGCTAAAAGTGGTCAATAGCGGTGTCTCTAAAATGAATAGACACGACTCAAGAAAATAGAACTCAGTGGACTGCTAAAAGCTCTTTGTTTCACCAACACTATATACAAAATAGTTACACTCCAGAACAAGGCGAGGCCAGAGCCGCGTCACAAGCATTTTCACCCGTTAGGTGTTGAGATGTTTTCATCCTGCACTTAACATGGTCCCGCCTTGAACCTTTAAAGGTTCAACAAAACAAAGCTAAAATTTAACATACACTGATAAAAGAAGGAAATAAGATAGATTAAATGACTTTCTAAATTCACAGTAGTAAATGCAAAGATGATTAAAACTACACACACAATAAATCTTAACAATAAAATGACACAAATTATGAATAATTCTATAAACAATGAACATTTGGAACAAGCAAATAGTAATTAGCAATCAATATTGTTCTAATGGTAAAATACAAAGTTTAGTAATGCCTCTTTTAAAAATACCATGTTTTGTTTTCCCATTTCTTTCCATCTGACACTGCAAACGTCTCTGTTATTCTCGCTAACAACCATTTGCAAATAGGCATGTTATCTTCCTTTATAATAACTAAGGTACCTATTTTAGCATTATCCTTTGAAAACATCCACTTATTTCTCCGTTGCAAATTACTTAAATAGGTGTGCGACCAACGTTTCCAAATCATTTGAACAAATTTTGAAACCATTTGCCAGTGTGAAAGCCTATTATCTGGCAAGAAAGTTAGATCAGTTTCTGGTAACGTATCCATTGAGTGACCTATCAAGAAATGTGCAGGAGATAAAACTTCCAGATCATCAGGCTCTGAAAATAATGGAGAAATCGGACGGCTATTTAAAACTCCTTCAAAAGTTTATTTATTTAAGTTAAAAGATTAAAGATTTATCAAAGTTAAAAATTCTTCTACAGCTAATATTGAATCACCTACCGTTCTTTTTAAATGATATTTGAACAATTTGACTCCAGCCTCCCAAAGCCCTCCAAAATTTGGGGATCCAGGAGTATAACCAAATAATTAGTTAATAACTCATGTGGTTTATTTATGATCTTGTACAATTTCTTTAATTCAGTTTGAGCTCCAGTAATTTTTTTTGCATTGTCACTAAACAGTTTAATACTTTTATCGCGTCTAGAAATGAATCTGTTAAGAGTAACAATAAACGACTCATAGTTAATATCAGTTACCATTTCCAAATGTATTGCACAAGTTGCAAAACAATTAAATATGCAAACATAAATCTTATGAAATACACCTTTTCTTTGAGTTTCGTATCTAATGGAAAAAGGACCACAAAAATCTATTCCTGTACAGTTAAAAGCATAATTCTGATTCACTCTATCATAGGGTAAATTACCCAGAAGTTGCCTTTCAGTAATTGGCTTAGCCTTAAAACATGTTATACACTTATGCACAATTTTCCTACAAAGAGATTTTCGATTTAAGGTCCGAAACATTTTATGATATAGATAATTAAACAATGCTTATCAGGTAAAATAGAGAGATGTTTATGATAAAATTTAAGATTAGCATTTTTGAATCTACCTCCAACATGTAAAATACCATCATTATCAATAAAAGGATACAGATTGAGAATTCTAGAGTTTGCAGGCAAAGGTTTTCCACTTTGAAGACACTTAAGTCCAGAAGCAAGGTTTGTTATTTGGACTTGTTTGATACAGCATACTAAACATTTTCCCAGTTCTTTGGTTGTGAGAGCTCCAAATTTTTTCCCTGTAGATGGTAATTTAACATTAGAGATGAATCTAAGACACCAATCTAACACTCTTTGGAATTCTTGAAATGACAGGTCTTCAACACTTAATCCAATAGCACATGAAGTCTGCTTGCGTTCTTCTTTTAAAGCTTCTAGACAATTTGGCACATCAGTGGGAAACGGGATGTCACTTGTCATTAACCACTCGGGACCGGACAACCAAAGTTCGTGATCAACAAGTTCAGAAGGTAACAGTCCTCGTGAAGCACAACCTGTTGTATTTTCCTTTCCATGAACGTGAAACCAATTTTCTTCTGGCAAAATTGATTGAATTTCAGATACTCTGTTGGCAACAAAAACTTGCCGTCTCTTTGGGTAAGACTTCAACCAAGATAGAACAATGGTTGAATCACTCCATGCGTACACGGATGCAACAACAAAATGCTAAGCAGCTCTCGTTGATTTTATGAGGTGCGCCAGCAACACTGCAGCACTTAATTCCAGTCTTGGAATAGATATAGTTTTTAAAGGAGCAACGCGAGTTTTTGCGGTTAAGAGTCTCACGGTAATTAACGAATTCTCACATGATCTGACGTAAATCACTGCACCATAACCTTCCTCTGATGCGTCACAAATCCGTGAACTTTAACTGTTGTATATCCGGGTAACAGGACATTTCGAGGAAAGCGAATTGAATTTAATAGATTAGTTTCTTCACACATAGCCTTCCATTTTTTGGCTGACTTCTCTGGAATTGGATCGTTCCAAGAAAACTGTAGTTTTCACAGTTCTTGAAGCAGAATTTTAGTTGATATTACAAAAGGAGCTATCTATCCCAATGGATCGAACAATTTGGCTATAGTTAAAAAAATGGTTCGCTTAGTGAGAATATCTTTGTTCTGGAATTCTATATTTGGAATATTGCATGCAAATTCATCTACAGAAAGATGCCAAGGGCTTTGATAGCTTTGTTTTCTACAATTGGATGAGAACCTTTGTTATCTGAACTTTTGATTTGCGCGTTTTATAATACTGATTTTTCATTTGTTGACCATTTATGAAGCCCAAACCCACTTTCTCAAAATGTCTTGCAATTCAATCACCAACTCAGTAGCTTCTTGAATATCATTTGAACCTGTCAACACATCATCTACATAAAAATCTCTTAATACTATATCGGCCGTTTTTGGAAAATTAACTTTTTCATGAAGGACTAATTGTTTTAGAACTCTAGTAGCTAGATATAGAGTTGAAGTAGTTCCATATGTAACAGTATTTCAGCGAAGGTCTGAATTTCATTTTCACGACTATCTCTCCAAAATATTCTTTGGAAATCTCGATCCTCTGGATGAATATTGACTTGCCGGTATATCATTTTGATATCTGCTGTCACTGCAATATTATGGAAATGAAATCTTAAGAGAATGCAAATTAAATCCTCTTGCATTTTCGGGTCATTCATCAAACGTTATTGAGTGAAACACCCGATGATGGCTTTGAACTTGCATCAAACACTACGCGTAATTTTGTGGTTAAACTCGATTCATTCAAAACAAAATGATGTGGAATATAATAATGTTGATTTTCTACATTAGAATCTAATGATAAAACTAATTCCATGTGTCCTAAAAACAAGTATTCCCTCATGAATTCCTTGAATTGACTATAAATTTTTGACATTGAAGAAAGCCTTTTTTCCAAGTAAAGGAATATGTGAAGTGCTATTTCACGAGAATCTCCTAAAACCTTTCTATTTGGTTTGAACACTAGCATGACTGAATACCTCCCAATATTGTCTCGTGTGTGGTGTTCTTCAAAACATAATTCACACAGCTTTTCTTAATGAGTAAGAGGTGAAGAATTTGGAATAGATTCCAGTTCCCAAAATGACTTTACTAAATTATCTGTAATAACACTTTTAAGTGATTTACAGGATTCGAATTTGGAGATTCGACAGATTTGTTGTACCCGAAATTATCCAGCCTAATTTTGTATTCATAGTGAAGGGAGGATTTGGGGCATGTTTGACGGTATCTCCATTGATTAAATTCAAAAACACATTTACACCTAATAAAATATCAATATTCGCAGATTTGTGGAATGATGGTACAGCCAAGCATGTCATTAAACTTATAACAAATGTTTGCAGGTAAAGACACATGAGGCATTTTGTCAGTCACTTTTTCTATCACAAAAGCAGAAGTTTAAATCTGAAGGTCACTTTCGAAATAAGAAGTGAATAGTAGATCCACTTCTCCGTTACTTACAGTATTAAAAGAACCTAAACATGGAAATGGTAGCCGAGCCATCTCTAATTGTCAAACCTAATTGCTTTGCGCATTCTTTCGAAATGAATGACTTTTGACTCCCAGTATCCAATAAACATCGACACTTAACCAGTTCTTGTTTGGAATTCCTAACTCTAATTAATGCAGTGCACAGCAAAATGTGAGCTTGTTTACTATTATAAGAACTCGAAGCACATGCAGTTGATGTTGTAAGCTGAAACAAATTTGTAATTGCATTAGGAACCTCTTGAACTTTGGGAATAAATGTGGTAGCTTCTGGGGATAAAACACTCGATTGATTTTTCGGACTATAGTTTTCAAAATGCAATATACTATGATGCAGTTAACCAGTGTTTATACATTTGTTAATACTCTTGCACTATTTAACTTGATGCACACTAGAAAAACAATTAAAGCACAATCTATTATTTTTCACAAAATCTACTCTTTTGGGCACCGTTAACTGTAGGAATGTAGAACATTTTAACAGATTATGACCATTATGATAAAAAATGCATTTGAAATTTGTAAAGAATGTTTCACTTTATTATTGGAAGATTTATAACCTTTACTTCCTGAAATTTTACTATTTTGCAAAGTTCTAGCATAATTTTTCAAAAATTGAATTAACTCGTTTAATTTAGGCATTTCATCTTTTTTAATTTGTCTCTTCCACCAAAATTTGGTTGAAGAATCTAATTTTTGCAATATTACATATAGTAACAAAGTATCACTGAAATCATCTATTTTTTTATCTAAAATTTCCAATGTACGAATTATTTCATTTAAGTTATATACTAAACCCAAAACTGCAGAAGTCGATTCACATTGAATTGTATTTAATGACATAAATCTTCTGATATGAGAAAACATTTGTTCGCGTTTATTGGAGTAACAATTCTCTAATAATTTCCACAGTGTAAGGTAATTACTGCCTGAAATTGCTATAGATTGAATAATTCTAAATGCACCACCTTTTAAAGAAGATTTTAAATATTGAAGTTTTTGAGCATTTGATAAATTAGAGTCATTGTAAACACTTGCTTTGAAGAGATCTTTAAAAGTTACCCAATCATGTAAATTTCCACTAAATGTTGGCAAGGTTAATTTAGAAAGCTTAACAGCTTCTAATGAAATTCTTTCAGTACTCAGTTCTGAATTCGAGTGAGAGCTCAATTTTTTATTTTCTCTTTTTAACTAAAGTATAACATCATCAATACTTTCCTTAATATTTAATTGTTCCTCAACGAATTTATTGATATCTGTTCACACAGATTAAACAATTCATCAAATATGCTTTTTAACTCGTTACTAAATAGTTCATATTTTTCAATAAACAACTGACATACAGTAGAATCTAAATTTTTCCAATTTATTTTTCCTTTAAACTTAGCTAGTTGCGTTTTTAAAATTTTCTTTTTCTTGAGAAAATCAACTTGACTCATTTTTAAAATGTCGCATAAAAAGTATCACTATCACAAAAATCACTTACTGCTTCGATGTCTTCACTTGAAAATAAATTCACAACAAATGCAATTATAACCGATGCATTGCAATGCACAATCCAGATGTAGAACCTCACTTTACAATTCACGCACATGGATACAACAAATATTACACAGTCAGCACTTCACTTTCTAACACAGAAATAACACATATTCCTCAAATAAAATTTTTTGTACTTCACAAATGCACAACTAGTTCTTCTGTGGCAAACATAACCACTATATGTTTGCACTAAAAGTGGTCAATAGCGGTGTCTAAAATGAAGAAAACACAACTCAGTGAACTGCTAAAAGCTCTTTGTTTCACCCACACTATATACAAAACAGTTATACTCCAAAACAAGGCATTGCCAGCGTTGCGTCGCAAGTGTTTTCACCCTGCACTAAACAGTCAAGTTTAGGAGAGGATCCTTGGGAGTACTATGAGAACGAGAAACTAAATGCTCGCATCATCAAGAATTAATTTGAAAATAGTCGATATTCTCCAATTTACAGCAATAATGTATGCGAGGAAATGTATTTTTCGTCATACTGACAATGATAGGAATATAGTCAAGTTTTAATAAGCAAAAGTACATTATTTGAGCTCTTGATCAAATTGTGGCCTCCTCAATCACATGCTCCCCGGTGCATAGTATCCACCACACCCCCCAGATGGCCGCCTTGGGTATGACTGATTGAATAGTCGTGTTGCTTCCATATTGACTACAGAAAAGCACATCTAGGCCAATAAAATAATTTTTTAAAAATAAAAACCAACATTTCATATCAAATTGGCAGAAATGAAAAAAACCTAACTAATGTGAACAATGTAAAAATGTTTCCCTCTCGTTTATAACACATTACCTTTAGTTTTATAGATAATTTTTTTTCAAAGAATTAATTTCACACAATAATTATAAAAATGAATTTTATTTTATTTAAAATTTTTTCGGAATAAAAGTCCTGTTTCATTTTACAATAAAACTCATTCTACTATGTTATTCAGTTCAACTTTCAGTGACTCTTTATTTAAAATTGTATCAGGCTGTAGAAAGCAAGAATTTCATGAAAAGAGAAAATAATGAGGAATAGAAGTTAATCGCATAAAATGCTAAGCGAAGGCCATTTTACATTAAAATAAGAACGATTGACAAAAACTGATTTTCTGGATAAGAACAAATTTCATTGGCACACAAATATCACATTTTATAACATTTCATGATACAAATTTGATTTTAGGAGAGATCTGTATTCAAAAATATAAACATTTACCTTATATCAATGCGTAAAAGTTACATAATTTACAACACATACATTATTTTGTTGTGACAAGTACATTAAGTACAATTCAAGAATGCATCGGTTTTTCATTTTTCATAGACTCCTCCCAGTTTTGACCATCGAATTTTATTTCTTTAACTTCAGTAATTGTTCCAGGATCAATGCAATAAATCATCACACCTAATTGAAATACATAAAATATAAACACTAAATCTTTGACAACAGTTATACATGAACAGATATAAAAGTATAATCATGTTTTTCAATAATTCTTAACTATTAAACGTAGAAGATTAAGCTAGTTATACAAGGACTGCAAATTTTAAATAGTGGCAACTTAATCTAGAAACTCGCAGAATATCGGGCATGCGCAAATAGAATATGAGAGCGGCGAGGTGGCGCTGTTGTCGATGTATTGAGTGAAAAAAATAGTTGTGTGGTGTTAAAATGAAGAGCTTTGTAACCATCGCTCTAAGGCATGTTTTCCAAAGATGATCCTCTCTCGGAAGTGGTTTAAAATCGAGGTTTCCAGTGAAAAAATGCAATAAAATGTTATCGAGGATTACTGAAAGCCTATGACGAAAATACATTACCATATAGGACGGTTGTACGTTTGGTTAAAGCGTTTTGTTTGGGTCGGAATTAGACTGCGGATTTGCAACGCACAAGTCCGACCTTCATTCCTCAAGACCAGATTGACATCCGGAGCGCCTTTCTTTCCTCATAGAGAAATCAACCTCGATGGACTGTCCAAGTATTATCCTTGGAGGTTGGTCTTTTAAGCATCAAATGGTGTAGTACATAATGAATAAATGTCTAAACAAGAAGAAAACTGCTGCCAGCTGGATTCCACACCAACTCACAGAAGTACAGAAATGACACCGGTATGCACTGACCAGTAACCACCTAAATAGACACCGCAATGAAGAAGCATTTTTGTAGCGTATTGTCGCCATTGATGAGACGAGGGCACAAACTTATGAGTTTGAATTATAGCGTCAATCAAATAAATGGCGTCACTGAGGTTGGTAATGTCCACAGAAATTTCGACAGGAACCCAGGAAAATGCAGGTTATATTGACTGTGGCATACGACTGGGAGGTGTGTTTTTTACGCACACTGTGCCTTCAGGACAAACTATCAGTGAAGACTACTGTTGTTGATTCTTACTATATTATCTGCGTCCACGCTTATAGCAAAACAATCTCCTTATCATGTTGCATGACAACGATCATTGTTATGTCGCAAACAATGACACTGTCCCATTGCGATGGTGGCAGTGGCAAACCCTTCCTACTCACTTGATATGAGTCCTTGTGACTTTGATCGGTTTCAGAAGTTGAAAGAACCTCCCCGAGGCCACCGATTTCATGACGTTTCATCTGTACGCCGCGCAGTAGGGCGCTCTGTCCCTGATATCAACAAACAACACCTTGCCAATGGTTTCCAACGGCTTCTCGACATTTGGCAAAAGGTTATAAGCTTTGCTGGTTATTGCATAAAAGGAATTTAATGCAGTTGTACTTTAAGTTCATTAGAAATTTATTTATATCTATGCTGCCATTACTTAATTTGCAGCCCTCGTATATTAATAACTATTTGTGAAACAAAATATTCCAATAAAGAGTTTCACAAACTTTCAAATTAACAAAATAAATCCACTTTAAATGCATGATGTGTAATGAAGATAATCATAAACAGGGTGTCTATAAGCAAGTTCTGTAAGCGAACTTCCCTTTCCAAATTTATAAAAATTTACTTTCATTTATACAAGGCTGTTCAAATTCTGCAGAGCTACCTTATACGATTTTATCTTGCACAGAAAGTACTTGATAAAAAAACCCTGTCATTTGAAGATAATAATAGTTTTTTTTAAGAAAAAATCAAAACTAGAAAAAGTTAAGGATAAAAGATCAGAAAAATATTCATATTGCTCCACATTTAAATGTAATAAAAACGCTTTTTGAGTTTAATGTGCTAAAATATACAAGTACATTGAAATAACTTAAGCCTACATTAGACATTTAATAAGAAAAAAATATTTGATCAAATAACTTAAACTTCAATTTTCATGGTCGTGCATTATTTCGTTAAAAAACTACATGCAGGTTAAAAGTTTCTAAAAATCAGAAGGCATTATACATGTTTTATAAAACATTAAAATTCATTGCTTTTGTCATAAGGTGAAAAAAACATTTTCTACTCTTAAAAAATGCAAACATGAATCATTATTCTTTTCATTTAAAAATCAATCAAATATTTAAATGCCATTAAAAGATTTTGAAATAAAGATTTAAATGAATGATGCTCAGAATTCAAACATTTTTTTGTTTTAAATGTCTTAATTTGTGTTGAATAAAATATAATTATTCACACATATAATAATATTGTTAAGTAGATCGGGGTTCAAGGATTTTATGCAAATCAGTTGCAAAGATCAAGACAGTTCTTCAGGAGCGATGGATATTGACGAAAAACAATCTTTGAAACACAGGATACACAACAAAATGCACAGAATAAATCTCAGAAGGTCTTCATACCTTCAACAGCGCTCAGACACAACTCTATCAGTGTCTAAAATACAAGTACGTTGGAGATTATTCATAAGCACTCATTCGTCCTACACAACAGCCGAGCTAATCGCTAGTCGACTCTTCACGGTCAAAACATATCCACTAATCGCTAGTGAAAACAATAACTTAGTTTTAGCAAGAGTCTCCCTATTTATAGGCCTCAAGGATTCTTCTCGAAAAAACCGCTGGCGACATGAATCGTGATATTAGTAGATTTCTACACTAATTTCCAGAATAATCCACAGCGGCACGAACTCGCCAAAAATGGTCAACAACATGGTAGTCAAGTCACCAACTTGGTCACCAAAAATTATGCCAAGTTGGTTTTATCGTCAAGTTCCCATTGAATCGCCATTATAAAGTAAGGACGGCGTTGCTTGCGAATATTACAATTTTAACATATAATAAATATAACAGACTAAGATAATCGTATTACACATCCAGATATAAATTATTTACACTATTTTACACAAAATTCGTAACAATATAATTAATCCTTATATAATTTGTTTGTGTCATTTTACTTTTATTTAACAAGGGGAGGGCACGACTATAAGGGAATTCATTTTGGGACGAGACCTAGTATAATAGTAGTACTCCATTAGGGTGTTCAACCCTCAATGTATTAGCGCCAATGGTCAGTCAATTAGGAGAAAATAGCCTTCAAAATTCATGCTTAGCTTTTATACAATTAAGTTTGAAATATCTCCAGCGACGCAGTGGCACGATAGGAAAGGCAACTGCTTTCTACGAGGATGGATAGAGTTCGAATGGTGCGATGAACTTTTTTTCCCCAGTTCATTTAATAATTTTTTAAATTAAATAAATATATTCATTAACTACTTTATGTGTAACTATTCTGTATTTTATAAAGTAAAATAATTATTGTAATAATATAAATATTTATATTACTTTTTACAAGTATATGTTTACATTAATAAATAATATTTATAATAAAATATATAATAAATATCAAATGATATTTTATATAAAAATTAGTTACAAATATAGCTTTATATAATGTGAAATACAATATATTATAAATGAAATATATATGTTACCGGCAAAGTAGGAAATCTGGCATTCTATAGAATGCCTAAATCTAGCCGGCAATGTATGAAATGATTCTTATTTCACACATTGCCTAGGCATTCTATAGAATGCCTAAGGAGAAACCAGCAAAGTATGAAATACATCTCAGATTCATTTCGAATATTGTCAATTAGCAAAACATAAAACTATTAATGTGTGTCTAAGGCTCAGAATCTGTTAGTTGATCATTGCTGTTTGTTCGTAAATGTCAAAATATTCAATTTTACTTAAATTTGTTCAACAAAAAATTGGTTTTTTTCTGTGCTACCTGAAAATGGAGGAGTTAGCATAGTGTTGGAGAAGGAGCCATGGTCTAAAGTAGGGTTCGGCAACCTATGTCACTGTGGCACGCGGTACAACTCTCAGTGGCACTCAACAAATTTATAAATTTTTGAACTGTTTCAAAAATGCTCTACTGTGTGGTCCGCTGAGTCATATTGGTAGATTGCTTTGACACGCAACAGCTAAAAGTTTGCCGGCCCATGGTCCATAGACATGAAACAACTATTCAACGGCTAGTTGCCCAAAATTCGAGTTGATGCCCCAAAAGAAGGCTCTTTCTTAACTGAAAATACTTACTAGAAGTTAATAACTGATATAAAAAATGCTAAAAGAACGACTAAGAAGGAACCCAGGGACTATTGGTTGCTGAATAGCTATGATGTGATGTTTGCGGAAAATAAAATTAAACTCATTTATATAAACTGTTAAAGAAGGCGTCAGTACCATAAAACAGTGGTCTGTGGATCAAAGGGTATCAAGCCACTCAAGGAGCATTAAATTTTTTCCATCATATTTACTGGTGTATATTTTTCTCGTATTTGTGCGACTTTCCATGGAAATCACTTTATATTTTATATAAAATCATTTTATAATTATTTTTTGGTGCGACTGAATTTTACTCTGAAGGCATGTTTAAATACAATTAAATTACAAAATCAAAACAATTTAAAATATAAATAATCAACGTCCTACCCTCAGCGGGCCGCCTTAAAATTATTAAACGTTGACCGGTCTGGAAGAGAAAACTGTTGGAAAGAATTGCTATACAGTATTTCGTCACGTACCCCCCCCCCCCACAATGAGGCTGCAGATGGGTATTTTTACCATTTTCAGACCTAGTACATTCCCCAGAGGCTAGTATCCCTTTTTAGTGCGGCACCAGGTAAACGATACCAATTGCCGCCGGTAATTTTGACACCCAGTTTTACGATGTGAACTTGTTCTAGGAATTTAATCTGCCAAGAGCAAAATTAAATTCCGGATTCTGGGGATGTGATAGAATTCTGAAAGAACTTTCAACCAAATACAAAAATGTTACACGTCATGATATTGAACTGTACATCCACCTTTGCGAGTGAGTGAATATTAACGTCGCACTGTTTAGCAACACGAGGGCTTTTGGCGACGGTCCGCGTAATGTTGAACCATGGTCAAGTGACGCGGACGACACCTGAGCTGGCACCCCTTCTCCTAACTACCACACCACACCACACCAACGGGAGGACGTTTGAGCTCTCGACAGATTTAACGTGCATCGCTTCCCTACACGGCGGGTCTTTAGTGGTACTGGGATCGAACTCATGACACGCTAGCCATGATCCGATGCCTAGACCACTTGGTTACCGCGACCACTCCACCTTTGCGAACCTTGCCACAAAAAGCAGAAATTATTTTTTTAAAAAAAATGATATTGTAGTACAAAACTTTGATTTTTTTCCGAATGCCAAAATATTGGCACTTGTAATGAGTGAGAAATAGGATGGTTTCTATCAACTTGGAACTTCTGAAGGAATTTTAATACAATTATATGCGAAATCACAATTTAACAATAATTTTTTTTTATGGCAGTCTCATTATTTTGTCAGAATAACATTTGTACTTTAAGGAATTTAAGTCATTGATATAATATCTTTATCATACCTTTTTTTTATACTTTGCCTAAATAGCTTTAGGCATTCTATACAATGCGTAGGCAAAGTATGTAATGAATCTCATATTTCATACTTTGCCTAAAAACGTCCGGCATTGTATAGATTGCCTAGGTATTCTATAGATTGCCGGCATTTCATACTTTGCCAGTAACATATATAATATAACATAATCTATAAAAAATATTATTATTAAATTAATTATTTATAATTAATATAATGTCCAAAATATAGGAATAGTATACATTTGCAAGAAAGGAAGAATGCAAATGATGGTTAACGAATGGAGATGTTATTTAGAAGTAAGAGAGAGAATCCACATGATGTGAATTAGAACACGAAGAAAGGTACGCATCTGTCAAACAAGTCATTTGAGTTTGTTTAACATTTTGATTGTTATATGATATTGGTTTGGAAGGGTTATGAATGAATTTGTAATGAACAAGTCACAAATTAATAAAAATGCAGTTTTTGACTGGTACATGTTTTGTCAAAGTGTTTGAATGATTTATTCTCTTAAGAATATTTGTAATATCTTATTAAAAAAACTGAATTTTATGGAAATTCATTCTTAAACATTTCAATTTGTCTCCATCCAACATTAATTTCCGTAAATAGTAGAAGTAGTTAGTAAAAGCTACATTTCTTATGCATAGGCATATTTCTAATGCATAAAATAGTCATTCTACAAAACCGTATTTTATGAGTTTTTTACAGTATGCGGCCCCCAACTTGATTAAAATAGATCATGTGGTCCATTATATCACATGAGTTTGATATACTTGATGTATGGTAAAGTAACACTAAGATTACATTCTAATTTTATTGTACTAAAATATATTATAAAGTATTTCTGGAACATTAGAAAAAAATGAGAGATGATCCTAACATTTGAGAAGCATAGATAAAGTATATACTTAGTCAAAGGAAAATAATTTGAACAAATACTTTCTGTCATATTCATTATGCATATTTCTAGTGGACAAAGGAAATTAGAACAAATGCCAATAATACACACCTTTTAAAAAAATATGCAATCTTCTCTCTACCCTTCATATAAATTTTAATATACTCTTTGAAAATACATTTCATTCCACATTTCTTGTTTACATTACAATTCCATATTTCATATGTGAGAATTTATTTCAAATAGTTCTTATATTCTCAATAGATATTTTTTCCCTTGTTATACATATTATGAATGTATTTCAATTCTTGATAAAATTAAAGTCTCTCAGAGGTATAAATTAAATATTTTTGATATATTATGATAACACTTTCCAAAAATAAATATTTTTAATCTTCATTATAAGCCGGGGTGTAACCTATACCCCTGCATCGTGGTGGTGGTGGTGGGGGGGGAAAGCATGACTGATGCCAAGAATGTATTCAACAAAATAAAGGCAAAACCTGAATTTGCACAGGGAGGGGGAGCTTATGCCACTAATTATAAGCTACCTTTAAAAGTTAGGATCTCTTTCAGAAGTAGAAAGAGAGCTGTACTTTTATCACTATACGATGATAGATTAAGTAAAATTATAGCTATAAGACCTTTTCATTACTATATAAATCTTTTAAAATAGAATGTTAAACTCCTAACATTTTAACAGTATAAAATTAGTGGGAGAAAACAAAGTAGTGGGCATAAAGGACAAATGTGTGTGTGTGTTTTTTTGGATTTTGATAAGAAATAAAGAATTTTAAAATTAAGTTGGTCGTGAGAAAAATACACTAATTCATACGAATTTTAAGCATCAGTACTTTTAAAATGAAATTAGTATATTAGAAGTATAATACACATATAAAGATGCAGAAATGCTGTCATTCTAGAATAAAAAGTAATGACTAATTTTGTTTCATTTTTGACTATAGTCAAGGGAGGGGAAAGAAACGAGTATTGGGCTACACATTTTTAATCAATCCAGTTAAATGCATATTCAGTAGAGTTGATAAGAATACCTGTCAGCAAATAGTTGTACAGATTTTTTTTTAAGAAAAAAAATTAGTACTGTTTAAATTTATCAGTATCCTCATAAATTTTGATTAGTATACCTAAACTATTTTAAATGTCATCAATTGCAAAAGCCTTTAGTTACAATGTTCAAAAGCAGTACAAATGAAGAGTTTTAATTTATATTTACATTGAATTAAAAAGCTATTGTGTTATTACATAATGTTATTACTCTCATTTAAATAAAGCCACCATTTTGCATATTTTAAAAATATAAAATCATATGAGTACTTTTAAAAAACATTCATTGGCGTCATTTTGAAATCTAACAATCAGCCCTGAAATAAAGACCAAATGTGTGAGTAATGTAATTTTTTAAATTACCAATTGCATGCACTAGATGCTCTTTTTACCATCAAATTGATAACTTTTAGTAATAATTAATTTTTTTTAGAATATGAAAGATTTAAATACTTTTCCTGTCTTGGGAATTTTGAATGCATTGTCAAGAGGACGAAAGAAATCTTTGAGAAAAACACTGAAGTTAATACAAAATAATTTACTACTGATTCTGAATAAAAAATTACACTATTAAATATTGTAGATGTTAAAGCTGGATTATGAATTCTCTAGGGGCTTAAAAGCCATAAAAATAAATAAGTCATGGAATTTTTTTCAACCCTT
Source organism: Trichonephila clavata (assembly GCA_019973975.1). Lineage (NCBI taxonomy): Eukaryota > Metazoa > Arthropoda > Arachnida > Araneae > Nephilidae > Trichonephila > Trichonephila clavata. The sequence continues at coordinate 60,872 of BMAO01029247.1, forward strand.
ATAGCTATTAAAATTTAGTTCTTTACTAAACACTTTCCATTTGTTGATTTTCCAACAACAATACTGACTTCGTCATGTATATAAATTCTCGATTTCAGTTTTCTTCAGAGATGTTCTTTAATTCATGATGGTCCTACACCCTCCAAGTTATTGTGCGAAAATTCTTTATCAGCCCAGCCAAACGGTAATTACAATTTTTTATCCACAACTTTATCTCCTAAAAAACCTCGTCGACAGATTTTCTGATGAGATGATGCAATACTGCATCAGTCACCAAATCTTTTATTGTGATTAAAAAGGATATATTAAGGAGGGAAAATATATATAAATAATTTATAATGCTTAGAAAAATATAATTATATGTGAAACAAGACTTTTCAGATTTTAATCGAATTTAAATCATTTTATTAATTGAAGATTTTTCACCACATCATTTCCTAACTTTTTGATTTTTTTCTTCCAAAATATGCAGTAATTGATCCTTATAAGTTAATTTTATTCACATAATGTGTATGAAACTCATATACTGTAATCTTTAAAAGACACAAACATATCGGTTAACATAAGAATTCAGAGCAATGAAGTAAATATTTAACTGTTTAAGCAGAAAGCATTAAAAAGAGCAAGTGCATAACCTTTCACAACTCATTTTAGAAAGCCTGGACTCAAAAGCGGTGCTTAAAAAAGTAAGAGGTGCATGCAAAGATATACAGAAAATTAAGCGAGACAAACATGCATGGGCATAAAATAAAAAACATACATGTGTTAAAATGCAATACAAAAAAAAAAAAGACGAAAAAAATTTGTTTGAAGGTTTTAATTCTTTGAAACAATGCAAAGAGCATGAAAACATATTTCATGGCAATGGATGTTCAATTGAATGAATTATTTCTATTTATTAGGCAATTATTAAATTTCGTTTTGTATTTGAAATAAATGACACACCATCTTAAAGATCTTTGTGCAAATGTTACATATAATCTATTATAATGGAATGGAATCCATTATAATCCATTCATATGTAATTTTTAGCATTACATACAGATCATTGCTTAGAGTCTTAATCAACTCCAACATATAAAAATTCTTCAAAAATTCAAATTAAAAAAAAAGTTTTGATATAAATATTATTTTATTGTTGTACAAATAGAAATTTAAAGGCAAATCTATTATAATAATAATCCTAATATTACATTGAATATACTGAGGAAGAGTAATAAAGTAAAAAAAAAAATTTAAGTAAAGGACAGTTTTTATGCAAAAAAAAAAAGGTATCCAGGAGTAAAAGAAAAGTTAGAACCTACTGATTCCTTCAGGATTTGAACGAGGCTTATAAAAACTCTGAACGCCACATGCTTTACAAAACAAATGCTTAGCTTCTCTTGTATTAAAAGTGTATTCAATCAAGTTATCTTTTCCTTGTAACAACTCAAAATTTTCTTGTGAAACAATAAATCCTTTGATCTGTTTTTTAGAACAAATACTGCAACTGAAAACCATTACACATGCATAAGTTATACATTTACAATAAGAAGCATTATTTAAAAAATATAAGATAAACATGCTATAGCAAAAAACAAATAATAAAGCTACACCATGATCTAAAATTTAGCTCAAAAGAACTTATAAGGTTAGTTTCTTAAATACAAAACATAAAAATATCCCATTTTTTTTCACAAGAAATTTATTAAATAAATATTTACCTACAAAATAAGTACAGATAAAAAAATAAATTACATTTTGTACATCAAAATATTTACATTGCTGGCCATAATAATAGTATAACAAAGGACAAACGATAATAAAACCAAATTTATTTGGAAATATCTTTTGGTATAAAATGATTACAGTTTCAAGTACAGAGATTAGTACTGGTTGTACCTACTATGAGGTGCAATAATTGTTGCTAAAAGTCTGAACGTAAGAATGAAATAAACTCTGAATATCCGTTTGGGGTATTGCAATGGAGTTTATCCACATGATTTCTATTCTTTGCACGATTCACCTATTGTATCCACAAGACGGCTTTATTGTGCCACGATTGATCAGATGTGTTAAATCTGATCTGACAAACAAGCCTGATAAGGCGTAAGTAGACCTTACTGTCCATCCAGGAAATATTGGATGCCGTGTGCAACATGTGGTTGAGTATTGTACTGCTAGTACGTTGCCCAACGGAAGCCCTGCATATAAGCCATTGCCCTATCGGACAGCCCCAAGATGTGTAATGCTCTGAGGTGTAATGCTTGCTGATTTATATTAGTTATGTGCAGTAGACGTGCATGAGTGGGAATAATATATAATACTACTACTGTTGTATTTCTTTGTGCATATTTTCCTCAAATAGACATCAAGCATTTAATTAAAATAAAGATTTTAACTCAGAAATTTTTTTAAAAAATATTATTTTATTACTATTGCTGCTTTCTTTACAGAGAGAGAGTGAGAGAATATTAACGTCGCACTGATTAGCAACACGGGGGCTTTTGGCGACGGTCCGCGTAATTTTGAACCATGGTCAAGTGACGCGGACGACACCTGAGCTGGCACCCCCCTCTCCTAACTACCACACCACACCAACGGGAGGACGTTTGAGCTCTCGACAGATTTAACGAGCATCGCTCCCCTACACGCTTTCTTTACAGAACTCACAACAAAAATATTTAACACAAAATATATATATGCTTTGGGACAATCAATAAAATTGTATTCCAGTGATAGACTCATTCGTATATTTAATATTAAGGCTATATTCTCCTGCTACTTGCTGCCCTCTTGGTGCAACGATGGAGGAGATGGTGCTTACCTTTACCTTAAATCTGTTTTGAGTGCATATTTTCCCTGTACAAGCAACTTCGTCAAAAAATTGGCAAAATTTTTCGCTGAATTTTAATTGAAATTTATTATCATTAGATAATTTTCGAGAAACTTACTGTTACCATACAATACAGTTAATTAGCTTTATGTTTATTTTTACTATTTTCAACATTTTTCGAAAAATGAATTGCTGCTTAGAAGTTACAGAAAATTTAGGACTTTTGAAATCAATTTAATTAAGTTCCTTTAAAATTCTTGAGTGCCAAATAATGCATTTTGCACTTTTGGTTAAAGCTATAAATTCGGCTTACATTGAATTTAAGGCAGTACATCTCAAAATTTGGGACTTCTAGGATCGAAGCAAATTTCCAAAATAATAATGTACTCGCTGGTAGAATTCTTTTGTTTAACTTGGATCCTCTACTAGAATCCGAATTCATAGATAAAGTAGCATTTTTTTGCATCAGACAAATTTATCTTAAAATATTTAGTTTCAAATACATAATTGAATATATCAGGAACTATAACCCAATGATATGCACATTTATTACAAAATTATAACATAATGTTTACCACAAATGCTATATCTAGTCTTGATCTAGTTCCAATAAAAGATAAGCATCCAATCAAAGTTTTAAACGTTACTTGTCTTATCAATTTTGTTTCCTCTATCTCATTTTCTTTACTTTATCTCAAAAGGCACAACCTACTTTAAAAGGTAATTTAACCCTACTTTAAACAAATTTTTATTACAATTATGAGTTTATTCATGTATGTATTCTGAAGTAATACATGCACACCTCACAGGTTCCAATTCTGTTATTTGTAAATTATTTTTTACTTTTTAAATGGAAATTGTGAGATCACTTTGCAGAGAACAACGTCATTTACACTCATGTCCATAAATTAAGGATAATTCAGAATCACACAGAAATTGAACTCTAAAATAAAAATTTCACCTGTAGAATTATCACACACATCTTGAAGAAGAATATGCAAATTACAGGAAACCACCAGATGGCGCGGATAGTACGTCACAATGACGAGAGTGTAAGAGAGGGGTATATAAGGAATGGTGGCAAAGAAGTAAAATTGTTCCTAAAAACCAATCTAAAATGCCTCCTCAGTGCTATAGATGCCAGGAATTTTTTCCCCACTCTAGGTTTTGTAATAGAGCACCTAGATGTCTTAAATGTTCAGGGGGTCATCTCACCTCTGAATGCAAAAAATCACTAAAAACCCCAGCTAAATGTGCAAATTGCAGTGGTCCTCACCCTGCAAATTATTCAGGATGCCCCAATAACAACACGAACAACAAAAAGAAACAACATGTTCCACAAGTCCGACAGGTGAATTCCGGCGCACGCGCCCAGAACACCACACCACCACAACAACTGTACTCAGGTGCAGTTAAAAAGAACACACAACATGATTCAATCGACTCAGCAAGTTTGTTGTCTCAAATGGCACAAATGATGACGCAGTGGGGACAAATGCTGTCCATACTGCAATCTAAAATTTAAATCTTAAAATTAATACACTCTCAGGTCTTTTTTTGTAGTCTCTATTTACTTTTTGCATTTAATTCCTACATATTTCATATTTATTTGTTTTTTACATTACAACACCAACTGCTCTTTTGCGTCTGTACTGACTCTGTAGTGAACTCACTGCCCGCCCGCTTATGTTGATTGTCTCCTTTTTTTGTTGTTGTTTGGCGATCGTTTTCCTTCCTTGCGCTTCCTCCAGATTTTTCCCTGGTTCGTCTGCCTAGTGCGGACATTTGGGTGTCAATTCCTCCGCCCCCCACGCCGGGGGCTTCTTGATTTACTACTTCTTACATGGATTTTCTATTCCCCTTAAACTGGGTAAAAGCGCTTCGCGCTGTAAACCCGATAAGTCATTAAATTTAGTATATAGTAAAATTGTTCACAAGCGCTTTAAAAGCCTTTCAGTGCAATAACCGCATAGTTAAGGCACAAAGGAAGCATTTGGATGATTTTTTACGTGGTAGAATTATCGGACGACTGGAATGTGGACGTACCCAGCTCGAAGTAGTAGTAGGAACTTGGAATAGCCCAGAGTGTCATCTCCAGGCTTTGGCAACGATTCCAAGATGATGGTAATGTGAGTAGATGTTACAACACAGATCGCCCCCGAGTTACAACGCCGAATGAGGACCGGTATTTGGCAGTTACTGCCAAAAAAAAAAAAAAAACAGACGGAGCACAGCATCAGACCTATCTCGTCAGCTCTCTTCAGCTACCGGTACGAAAGTTTCAAGGCAGAACGTGTACAGACGCTTAGGGCACATTGGTCTATATACTCGTAGGCCTCTCAGATGTGTTTCCATTACCGCAACTCACTGTCGCCTGCGATTAACCTGGAGTAGAGAGCATGCATTGTAGACACCGCAACAGTGGTCTTGTGTGATGTTTTCCGACTAGTCCACGTTTTGTTTACAGTCTGGTTCTCGCCGGACTTTCATATGGAGAGCGCCGGGTACCCGTTACCACCAAGAGAACACCATTAAACGACACCGTTATGGTGGAGCAGGATGGCTCGTTTGGGGAGGAATTATTTTTGGTTCCAGAACTGACCTGCATGTTCAGAGCGTAACGATGACAGGCCACATCTATCGGGATGTCATTCTGGAACAACATGTACGTTTGTTTCGGGGCGCCATGTGTGCTGAATTTCTGTTTATGGATGACAACGCCCGTCCTCACCGTGCAAACATTGTAGACGAATGCCTTCAATCGGAGGATATCACCCGTATGGATTGGCCAGCATACTCACCGGACTTGTATCCAATAGAGTATGTGTGGGATATACTTGTCCGGCAAACTGCAGCCCGTCAACCCCCTCCCACCTGTCTAGCGGAACTTCGGAGGGCATTGCTTGATGAGTGGTGTAATATTCCCCAAGATCAGATTGATAATTTGATACTCAGCATGCGTAGGCGTTGTAAGGCCTATATTGCACCGTCCGGGAGACATACTTCGTATTAACCATCATACTAACCATGTTATACTGTTTTTCGTAAATAGGTTCTTTTTTAAAATTTGCTCCAGGGAGTAAAAATCGGAATTTTTATTAATTATGTCAAACATATAGCATCTTTTTTGCTCTTTACCTTTTGTTTAATAAATAGACTTTACAAATAAGTCAAATTTGTTTTTCTTCTGTCTCTTTCTTTGCCTGAACTTCATTATCCTTAATTTATGGACATGAGTGTACATCCACTAACAAAACACACAATCCTCTCAAACAAATCAATACATAATTCTTTTGGGCAATATCCAAGAATTAATAAAATTGGATTAAATTTTAAATTCCATTGTGTCTGCCACAGTAAATACTCTTATGCTGCATGCAAATATAACATTGGTATCCTTTTATAACTTATCATTCTGGTTGCTGTGTATACAGAGACATCAAGATTTATGTCTAAACCCCTTTTACATCTACAGTCATTCACAAAAATCTGTAAAGTCTGTATACACCCATGAAAATAGTGTCAATTAAAGAATGAAACAAGATGTTATGTTATGTGATATTTGTTGATTGTTGGTAAATACAGACTCTTTCTGGCAACAACACAAGGAAACTCAAAGTACAGGACAAATAAAACTAATGGAGATATGCAAGTCACAAAAGTTTGCACACAGCAAAAAAAAAAAACAGTAATAGATAGCATTTAAGGGTGCATAAATAATAAAACTAACATTTATTAGATTACCTTTCGAAATAATCTCCTAGACATCGATAAAACAATTTTTTTGTGACGTCAGGAATTATTTCGGACCTGCCTTGGACAGACAGACATACCCTTTTTAAAGAATCTTTGTAAGAAATGTAACATGTTCTTATTCTTCTCTCAAGTTAATCTTATAAATGTTCAACAAGATTCAGCTGAATGTAGGTGCCCTGGTACCTTGTACAGTAGTCATTCCTTCACAATCTGTGTGGCAATTGTCCTGTTGGAAGACCACTATTTACCTAGCCCTAATTTTTTCCAAATATTATTGCAGATTATTTTATAATATCTTCTGGTACTGTAGCCAGTTCTTGATACTTTCAATTAACACCAAATTTCTACAATCTACCAAAGACATTGAACCCCAAGCCATTACACAACCACTGCTGTGCTTCACTCTACCTATTAAGATTGTGTCCCCCATTTCAGCTTTTTTTCTTCTCCTCCAAACTTTCCCAAGGCTTTCACTTCCCAAAATGTTATATTTACTCTCACTCATAAATAATAAACATTTCAGAAAAGAAAAAAAATTCGCCTTTCTGAAGGTGCTATTCTGCAAAATCTAATCATCTCTGATTAATGGTTTTCCACGTGCAACCCTGTCATGATAATCTTTAGACCGGATAATTCTATGGACTGTCTTGACATTTACGATTTTGTTGGTATGTGTCACAAAATGTTTTGTCAGCTTTGGAGTCAATAGTCATGTATTTTTATTGACTTTCTTCAGGATGGAGTGATCATCTCGGTCACTTTGAAAACCAGGGCCATCCACTTCATGGTTGATTAAAGGTGTGTGATCTCTTGAATTCTAATTTCTAATAACTCTTCGAACACTTGCATGTCTTTTCCAGGTTATTTTCGAGATTTCACCATAACATTTGTAATTGTTTCACAAATATACTATTTTATTCCTCAAATCTAGAGACATTTCCTTTCCAATTGTTATATCAAGTGACATTTTTTCAAAAAACCACAAACAAGCAAAACAGTTACTTCTAATTATATACGACTCAAAACAACGACTTTCTTCTTGAAGAGAGCTAGAAATCACGTGATCATGCGGGTGTATGCAGATGTTTGTATATTTCTCTGGTTTAGAGGAAGTTTAGAGTCTGGTTTGCTATAAAACATTGTTGTACTCAAATCAAAACTCTTTTATACTTAAAAGACATAATTCAGATCTAGAACTTATGCTTTCACATAAATAATTACTTTTCGTTGGGTGTATGTAGACTGCAGGCTTTGATGACTGACTGTATTTGAGTATGGCTCCAATTTAAAATATAAAGTAACAATATAAATAAAAATTTTACAACATGAAAATTTACTAGTGATGCAAAGACTTCATTAAAATCAACAACCAATCTTTGACTGGTCCAGATTTATTTTTCTTACAATATTTTTCTCTCTCAAGTTTAATATATTAAATAACCACTCACAACTAGAACTTTCATAACTGAGTTTGGTTTAACTAGATCCCAAACCTTTCTATCTTGCACTAATTTAATTTTGTCCAGCATAGCATTATCCCATTTGAAAGTCTTTAAATGTTTTTGGGATCTAATTTGTTCTTTACTAGGAAGATATAATAGTATTTGTTAATTTTTCGTTGCAGCAATTTTAACGCGAATATCTCCATCATTTCCCTTTCTTTCGGTAACCATATCCTGTATCCTATCCATCACATAGCATAACCTGCAAATATTCCAATATTTGTTTTGGGTTGCAATTTATACCTATAAATTTTTGGAACATACACATAGGCTAATAAAAAGGAAAAACGACAATGTCTAATGGAAGGTTTACAGCCTAACTATATTTCAATAGGGAGTTTTACCTTCTGTTAATTAATCAAGACATCGGTTTTTCGTGTACAGGTAAGCATGTAGTGTTTGCAAACCACTATCTTCAGGCATAGTTCTAGCTTCAAACATACTAGACCCAGTGGTGCACACAAGGGTGGGGGGTCTCCAGATTTGGAGCCCCCCATAGCCTTTGATTTTTCCCTCGTTTGATTATAATCCTATGTATATAGTACATAAAATTTAATTAAGTACTTGTTTTAATAATTAAATTTTATTAATTAATGCTAATCATTTAATAATGAATTTTTTTACTGTTTTTTTCCCCCGAAAATCGACAAAATCAAAAGAATATGTTGGGCGGCGTATTGGAGCATGATACAAGCACGGTGAACTTTCGACCCTGGACCCCCCCCCCCCCCTCCCACGGCCAGCTCTAGCAACTTTGCCACTCTGGACAGAAATGAAAAACGCCTCAACTCTCCTCAAAGTAAAAAAATTATCAAAAAAAATAATAATTGTGTGTGTGTTCATAAATACACACCTATAAAACTTTAATATTCCTTGCGAAGAAAAAGGGAGCTAACAGAGTACATATATATATATATTTATTGAAAACTAAAACATAAAAATACCAGTGTTTTTTTTTTTACTTTTAATTCTGAAAGCTTTCGATAGATTAAATGGCTTAGCTACATAGGCTATCTTGAAAAGTTGTGAATTGTAATAAATTTTTTATTTATTTAATTTTGAGAAACTTCTCTCTACACATGCCAAACTTACTGGCAAAGAAAGTAAAATTCTTAATGCAATAGCAAATTCTAAAAATGAAATAAATTTTAAAACTTCAACTAGGTTTTCTTTTTTGCCTAATAAACCTAAAACTGACATTATTTCATCTACTGGTTCAAGCGCATTTATACCCACTGATTCTCTATCGGTCAACATCATTTCTAAATTTTTACAGTTTTTAATTAATTAAAGCTTTAAGGGTATTTCTTAAATCATATATATTGTACAAAATTGAAAACAATTACTGTGAGTACTCATTAAATTAAATCTGCATTCGGAGGCATTAACTGTTTGGTCCCTTGTAAAAAAAATAAAACTATCTCTTGAATTTTAGTTCAGGATATATATTCCACCGGATCATTTTGTGCTTCATAATCAAAATTCACCTTTTCCCGTCGAACTCTGTGACATGGCTGTGTCACCTCAAAGTTAGCAGGGATATCAAACTCGACAGCCAGTTCTTTTGTATTACAGTACATTTTATCAAAAGACACATCCAATTGAAGATCCTTAAAAAATCTTTACAATTTCTTGAGAGTTCCATAGTAGATGGTAATTTTTTATCTTGCTAATTGGATTTTTATGCAATTAAAGATTTTATACCAAATAATGCTGGACATAGGAACTTGAATTGTCAAACAGAAATTTAATAATCCAGAGGCCTCATCACTTATAGAGTTATCAATTTCAGCATTATTATAGGAACTAAATAAAGTATCATAAATACCTCCCAATTGATAAGGGTTTGATAGCCTCTATTCGGCTTTCTTCAGCTATTTGCACAAAGTGGCTTTATAGTTATGCTCTTTATACATTTTAATAATATAACCCAAAGAAAAGTTGATGAAAATAATAAATTTTTTGAACTATATTAAACAAAGTACAGGCTTATAAGCATGCTTTTGCCATGGCATTAACGACCAAATTTAAAGAGTGGCTACTACATGGCACATAGATTGTTCACGGATTTAATGTCCTAATTTTAAATTGAGCCCCCGATTTCTCGCCTCTCATATTGGCTCCATTATCGTAAGCCTGCCCCTGCATATCTAGCAAGTTTAGTCCTAAATTTTTAAGTTTCTCAACTATTAAATTTGAAAGTTCTCTTTCAGTCAACCTTCCAACTAGATGGAAACCTAAAAAACTCACATTAGTTTTAACGATAACTTCGTTAGGATTAGATTTCTCAATACATGTATACCTTACCATAAATGTAAATTGTTCAAATTTGCTGGCATCAGGGGTGCAATCTAAAATTATCAAATAATATTTAGCTTTTTTAATTTTATGAATAGTGTGTAATTTAATATTCATATGTAAAATAAAAATTATCTCATTCTGAATATTTTTTCCTAGATAGTGTACTTTAACTTCCTTTTTTAGGACCCTTCAGACATGCTCCTGAATTATTTGATAAAATTATTTGTAAAAAATTATCATTATTGGAATTGTAAAGTTTGTCAGTCTTACCCTGAAGAGCTAAACAATTTTGAGCAATCATTCTTAATGTTGCTACAATGTATAGAAGCACCTCGCACCAATAATTAGTCTCCGCAGTAATAAATCTTTGCGAGTCGCTGTGTCAATTGTTTTAGATCGTTGTAATCGCTGACTCAGTTCAATACAAGACTTTTGGTTTTGACTATGGTTTTTTGATGTTCCATGTTCATTTAGAGTTTCAACAAGGTGCTTCCGAGAGATTTTTAAAACCTTCTGTGGAAAGGAAACTAATGACATAGCCAAAAAGTTTGCAAAAAAAATAATATACATTTTTTTGTAAAAGAATTGACTAAAAATTTACGCATAGACTTTTCACTGTTTTTTAAAATTCTAGTATAATATTGTGAGCTAAATCTTCAACCGGTGTCATCATATGAAAAGTCATACTCTGTCAATATAGCTAAAGGGGTCCTTTTACTAAACATCTATCGGCATCTGATATAATAACTGGCCAGGTTCCTGGATCTGATCTAAATACCATCGTTAAATTGTAGTGATCTATGGATTTTTCTGGAGGAGTTCCTACAAGAGCAGTGACACTATCGGTCCTGTTTATTTCATCTGTAACATATGCATCATGAAAATCTAAAACAGATTCTAATTATGACTGCCTTCCTTTTTTTTTTTTGGTGCTTTGTAAGGAGTTCAGTAAACTTCCAGCCTTTTTTTTAAATATGGGCAAGTTTTTCGAGTTTATTTCTTTTTTTATTGGACACTAGATAGTTTTTTTACACCCTCCCACAAACATTATAAAATTTCAAAAAAAAAATCAAAATTTATAATTAACAAGACAAATGAGCCACAGTTTTTTTTAACTGTGGGAACCGCAAGTTCTCTTACAAATAAAATTTTGCTTCAACAATACTATTTCAATTTAACCCAAAGTAAAATTTTACAATCCATATACTCTTAACTATAATTATTGATACATATATACAAAATAATTTCAGTGACATTAAAATAACCTATTTTTCTATTAACTCAATAATTATTTTGTTTAAAATCATTATTCACTTATATGATTTTATTTATTACACATTTAATTTATATATATGTTACCGGAAAAGTATGAAATCTGGCATTCTATACAATGTCTAAATCTAGCTGTCAATGCATGAAATGATTCCTATTTCACACATTGCCTAGGCATTCTATAAAATGCCTAATGAGAAACCGGCAAAGTATTAAATACATCACAGATTCCTTTCGAATATAGTCAATTGGCAAGACATAAAACTTGCAACGCGTGTCTCAGGCTCAGAATCTTTTAGTTGTATGTTGCTGTTTGTTCAGAAATGTCAAAATATTCAATTTTACTTTTTTGTAAACTTGAGTACTTTGTTAACTTACTTGTTCAACTTAAACTTGTTCAACAAAAAATTGGTTTTTTCCTGTGCTACCTGAAAATGGAGGAGCAAGCTATAGTATTGGAGAAGGTGCCATGGTCTATAGCAGGGTCAGCAACCTATGTCACATGTGGCAAGCGGTACAATTCTCAGTGGCATTTTGCACGACTCAACAAATTTGTAAATTTTTGAATTGTTTCAAATATGCTATACTGTGTGGTTTGCTGAATCATACTGGTAGATTGGTTTGACACGTAACAGCTAAAAGTTTGTCGACCCATGGTCCATAGACATGAAACAACTATTCAACGACTAAATGCCCGAAATTCGAGTTGATGCTCCAAAAAAAAAAAAGGGTTTTCCTTAACTGAAATTACTTACTAGAAGTTAATAACTGCTATAAAAAATGCTAAAATGACTACTAAGAAGGATCCAGGGCCTATTGGTTGCTGAATAACTATGATGTGATGTTTGCGGAAAATATAAGTAAACTCATTTAAACTGTTAAAGAAGGCCTCAGTACCATAAATCAGTGGTCCCTATCCCTTGGTCCGTGGATCAAAGGGTATCAGGCCACTCAAGGAGCATTAAATTATTTCCATTATATTTAGTGGGGTGTATTTTTCTCGTGTTTGTGCGACTTTCCATGGAAATCACTTTATTTTTTATGTAAAATCATTTTATAATTATTTTTTGGTGCAACTGAATTTTACTCTGAAGGCATGTTTAAATACAATTAAATTATAAAATCAAAACAATTTAAAATTTAAATAACGTATGTCCCACCATCAGTGGGCCACCGTAAAATTATCAAATGTTGACCAGTCCGGAAGAGAAAACTGGTGGGAAGAACTGCTATACAGTATTACGTCACAGATTCTTTCCCCCCCCCCCAATGGGGCTGCAGATTGGTATTTTTACCATTTTCAGACCTAGTACATTCCCCAGGGGCTGGTATCCTTTTTTAGTGAGGCACCATGCAGGTGATACCAATTGCCACTGGTAAATTTAACACCCAGTTTGATGATGTGAACCTGTTCTAGGAATTTAATTTGCCAAGAGCAAAATTAAATTCCGGATTCTGGGGATGTGATAGAATTCTGAAAGAACTTTCAACCAATTACAAAAATGTTACATGTTATGATATTGAACTGTACATCCACCTATGTGAAACTTGCCAGAAAAAACAGAAAATTGTTTAAAAAAAAGGTATTGTAGTACAAAACTTTGATTTTTTTCCGAATACCAATATATTGGCACTTTTAATAAGTGAGAAATAGGATGGTTTCTATCAACTTGGAACTTCTGAAGGAATTTTAATACAAGTATATGCGAAATCACAATTTAACAATAATTTTTTTAATGGAATTCTCATTATTTTGTCAAAATAACATTTGTACTTTTAGGAATTAAGTCATTGATATAATATCCTTATCATGACCTTTTTTCATACTTTGCCTAAATAGCTTTAAGCATTCTATACAATGCCTAGGCAAAGTATGTAATAAATCTCATATTTCATACATTGCCTAAAAATGTCCGGCATTGTATAGAATGCCGGCATTTCATACTTTGCTGGTAACATATATATTAATAGTCTAAAATCACTAGGTTTCTCGAAAGTATAAATAACATTTAAAAAAATATATTCACACTAATTTTTCCATAACAAAATTTTTTTTTTAATTCGGTCAAAATGCTGCCCCAGACATGGGATCCAGTTTAACTGGACCTAGAGCCCCCCTCTTCTAAAACTGCTTCCAAGGGTCATTATTGGACTTGCTCATGAGCTGCAATGAGCCTACTGCATTAAGGGATAATCATCTTAGTTGCTCTATATCCCTCATTAATAAATCTATGTGTCATGCATTTTTTATGGGTCGATTAGATGCTTTTTTCATGATGTTAATATTTTAAAAACAAGCATTGTAATATACAGTGCCGGTTTATTCATTGGGCGCTTGAGGTGGGCACCCAGGGAATCAGATAGGCAGGACAAAAACCAGATTTTTTTGGTTATAAACTTCAATCCTCCAGTGCTAAGGGGGCTTGTAGATCTTCCGCACCCCGGGCCCGAAATGAGCTTAAACCACAGCACTGGTATTATACTAGATCCCCCCCCCCCATATTTCCTCAACTATTATTAACTAAGGATAAACATAAATTATAAAATTCAAGTCAAAGTAATTTTCATAATTAATTGGACACAACCACATATAATTGCAGATATTCATAGCATTTTTTTCTGAATACCACTTAAAACAAAACATTTTATGTTAATTCCATTTCACAGAAAAATTTTATACTTTGATCCAATTAAAATTTGAGTTCATATTATTTTGAACTTTAAGTAGAATATATATATATTGTATTTATTTGAATCTAAGCCGCAATATTTTTCCAGTGTTAATGCAACTGAAAATCAGGCGCGACTTAGAATCGAAGGCAAAACATTTGTTGGATTGAGAAAATTGAGTTTACCCCCCTTTCAAAAAGAAAAATATAACCACCCATTCTGGCCATTTGCATTGATGACCTTCTGATTCAGCAGTTTATTTCCAGTCTGTCTTAAGCATCGTTATCTTGCTCGTATTTAGAAACTTCTTTTGCGCATGCTTTCTTTAAATTACATAAACATCAATCTGTAACAGGATCAAAACGAGTTCTTTATGACGCAAGTATGAAAAAGGAGGCAGTTTTATATTTAGAAAGAAACGGAAACAGAACAGTTACCATTGAAAATGTGATACGGATGAAATAAATATACTTTGATGGCGTAAACAAAATGATATAATTTTTGCTTGTAAATGTTCAAATATCTTTAATAATTCTTTTACAAAATGTTGCATGACGAATGTATTGTGTATCACAGATGACGACATTGTGTAGGAAAATGGCGACGCCAGCACCAACTCAGAAGTCACGAATGATTTTCAGAACATGATACTGACGGTTCATGTAATTACAGATTCACGCATGTATCTGAAAGTTTTTAATACTGGTAAAACAAATTAATTATTAACTTATTATTTCTCATACATTTTTTTAAAAAAATTTCTTAAGTTTCGGATATTGATGAACTTCTTACACAACAATTTTTTCATTTTTCTTATTAACGTGTAGAGAATTGGAGGAGGGGGCAGCTTAGATTCAAGTATATACAATATTACATATTATGTCTGGATTATCTTACAATTTCGGTTTTTTTCAGTTTTTTTATGATTATTGATTATTTATCTCTCTATAGTAGAGAATTTTAACTATATAAATATATATGATAATGTAAACCAGTGATATAAAATTTCCCTCTCACTTGCAGATGTAGCTAGTCACCTTTGAAGAAGCTACAGCAGTAAAACGAATTGCTCCACAATGACAGCCACCACTATGTTTTACTAAATCATTATTCCCCATTTCTATTTTGATTCTGTAAAAAGGAGAAGATTTATTACTTTACACAATTTAGAATACATTTTTAAAAGGCATTAAGGGAATATCAAGGAAAAAATTTAAGAATACACAATGCTGGCATTATAGAAATGTCCTAAGAGTTCTTTTATGTGCATCATGCTTTGTTAGTAAATAAAATTTCCTATCTCTTGTGACATTCGCATACAAAAATAATTATTTTAAGGAAATTTTTGTATCACCGGTAACAAAATGCAATATTTTTAAAATTTTATCTGACACACACACAGATACAGATAGTTATCAATAAATTCATTCAGATCTTGAACAGAGCTATGTTGGCCTGGAGAAATTTTAACAGAAACAGATATGTAGAGTGATTTTCTATTAATTTGATATACTCTCAAAATTTATTTTAAATGGGCCTAGTTTCATTCCTTACTAAAGTGCCTCTCATTACTCTTATAAAATTTATACCTTTATTAACCCACAGGTGATATATTTAAGCAGAATATTTTTTAGAAAGTCTTGAAAAAAATAATAAATTTATGTTTATAGCTCCAGATATATATAATACAATAAAAGAAAAATTTAATCACAAAGCTTTAATTACAGAATTTGAGGAATTATTTTCCAATAATAGATAAAATAATTTAATTCCTCTAGTAATGTCTATAAATCTTATTACAATTATTTAGAAATAAGTAACTTTTTTTCAGTGACACAAACATATTCTAAGCTATAATTTCAGTTTTGTTTAATTATATATCAGAAATTTAAAAAAATGAATTTTAAATTTCACTATGTAAATTTTTAGATTAATCATGAAAAATAATAGAAAACTATTCCTATGACTTCATTATTTTCTTATTAATAGGAATGTGAAAACTTAACTTCTCAGTTTACCTTTATTCATGTGGATTTTTTAATTTAAATTTAACAAAAGATCTACAGCTACAAGTAATTGTTTTTAAAAAAATGTCTCAATATCAATTGAAAACTGATTTTTGTTTATTCAAGTTTTTTAACCGGAGTTTAAATGTGTGAAAATAAGAAAAACGTAACAATCATACAAAACTAAAAAAAAAAAAAGACAGAATTAAGGACAATTTTAAATACTTTATTACTTCATATGAATTATAAAACATATTCCCCCTAAATCCTTAAACAGGAAAGTGTCAAGTTTTGAGTATGTATGTAAATTATAAACAAAATTTAAACATTTCACGATATTGTATTTCATGTTTCATCTCATTAAATAAAAATATTTTTTTTATTAAAAAGAAAAAAAATAACAGATAAAGAAATATTGTCACCTCCCAGTAAATTTACATTAAACAAAAAAGTTTTTCTTTTAAAAATAATACTAGGCATAAAAAATAATTAAGACTCAAATGTTTGTTATGAGAGCATATTGACCTAACATTTGAGCATAAAACTCTTCATAACAAATACATAAGCAAATGAAAGAAAAATAATTACTTCAAATGATTTTCACTTTTAATTTTTTTATTAAATATCACAAACAAAAATAGCTTCAATATGGTTTTTTAACTTGTCAGTTTGAGAGATGTAACACAATTTTATCACAACCATTATTAATAATCAATCAAAAAAATATAGTTATCAAACAACCAAAGGTACAGTCAATTTTCATCTGATCCAGAAAAATTACATGAACTTTTTTGTAATAAATCACCACAGATATTCTTAGTTTAAGTTAGTATTTAGATCATAAAAGGTTAATATGTTAAACTTTATTCAAATAAAGGAATTGATGAGATTTTAATAATACAGGTAAGCCTCCTACGTGGTAGATACGTTCCTCAAAAAAGCCGCGTTGTAGGAGATATGAACACCACGTAAAGCAAATCACAAGTGACGTGTAGATATTAACAGAAAAAAGTAAATTGTGAAATGCGTAGTTTACCTGATTGATTTTTTTTCGATAATTCGAGCAGTCAAGGGTTGCCAGTGTTGAAAAAAATCTGCAGTGATGCCACTCTATGTTTTTATTTGAAGCATAATAGAATATGTAACAACAAATGTGTTGTAGGAAAATTTAAACTGTGTTATGGAAAAAAAATACTCAATATCTGAAACGCGTTGCAGCAAAATCGCGTTGCACAAGTACCGCGTTAAAGGAGGCTTGCCTGAAATGGAATTAAAGGTACAAAGTGAGTTGCCTAGTTTGTGGAGTGAGTGAGTTTGGTGAAAGAGCCAATTCTGGCTAAACTGCACTAGTCTGATTTGTGGAGGAAATCTATACAATACGAGGAACTTATGATTTGCTTAAGTAGTACAATTTCCTTTGAAAATACAATAAAAAATGCAGCTCAAATATATTACATACACTAATTACATTAATCTGCCAATACATATTGGAAATAAAAAAATTGCCTTTCTTATATGAAATAGATGGTTTTGATTAATTCATTAATAAAGGTTTTTACAGCAATTAGAATTCACTCATTTTATTCCCTTTTTGAGAAAAAGACTGGATTTAATATTTTAATGCACAGTAAACAAAATGGCCATTAGTTCATGTAGAAAGAAAAATATTTATAAAGATGTGTTGAAAGTTTATAATATACTCTGCACCAATTTTTATTAAATTAGTTCCCTACTTTTATTGCTGAAATTAAATATGTGACAAACAAGCTAATAATTTTATAATGTTCATCAGTAGAACTTAAGTCATAGTTGCTGTTTAATGTTACTGTCTCTAGATAATGATATGGTCATTGCTTCACGGCATTCAAATAATGCTTTATGTTATGGTTGCTGCTTCATGGTACTTTTGCTAATTCGTATCTCTACCAATAGATACAAACTCTCATCAAATAAATCATAAACTGTGCATATGTTTTCCACATATGTCTCTTTTCCCCCTTTAATTTCATAAAACTTATTAAAATTGTGATGAATCTTGCAACTCTGGTATATGATAGGAGAAATATATAATTGCTTCAAAAGCCAATCAAAACAACAAAACATTATAATTATTACATTTTACATAAAAAAAAAGAAAAATCATTATTTTTTTCTTTAAAATTTATAATTCCTTATTTCCAACATACATGTCATAATTTCATATGATATAATAGTATCCCCCCCCCTCTTTCACTTTTTAAAAATTTTGCAACATTACAAGTAAGATTCCACACATGTTCTGTAATTTTTTAAAAAATTTAAGAGAAGAAAGTATATTTGTAAGAAAACATGTAATATAAACACAAGTTTTTAAATTAATAACAGACTTGAATCAAAATATTTATAACCTGCTACAAATTACTAAAACACTGACAGTAAAATATAAATAAATAATTTCCATCAAAAGTTAAGAATAATAAACAATTTTTTCATATTTTTTTAGATTAGCAAGAACTAGCTTGATTAACAGTTAAATTCTCAGAAGCTATATAATTTCTGATTTATTTCATAATTTTATTCCAAGCTGATATCTATAGAATTCAATCAAGTGCTGCATTGTCA
The DNA here is from genome assembly GCA_019973975.1 of Trichonephila clavata. Classification (NCBI taxonomy): domain Eukaryota; kingdom Metazoa; phylum Arthropoda; class Arachnida; order Araneae; family Nephilidae; genus Trichonephila; species Trichonephila clavata. The sequence continues at coordinate 79,795 of BMAO01029247.1, forward strand.
AACAAATAAAATGTTTCTTCTTTTAAAGAAAAATGAAGGGATTAATGTTAAAAACTTCAACATTAATTATGAAGCAATTACGTAAAATACACAATCTGCTTAGGAGCACACAAATGAAGGCATTATTAAAGTACTCATGTAACATTTAGAGTCAAATTGACCAAAAAATCAGTAATTATTGGCCAAAACTAACAGCGCAGATAAAAAAAATCATATAATAACAAATAAGCAACACAGAAATGAATTCATCTATTTAATTAGTTTTCAATGCAATTAAAGTGTGTGAATCAGATTATAAGATTAATAAGTCAATAAAAATAAGCACTTTTAAATGAAAATAACACAGCTTTCCCAATGAAATAAAAAGAATGAAAAAAACCCAGAAAAGTAGCTTTTCCAATGCTTTTATTTATATCTATATTGCACACACTAATATACACATCAGCAAATTATTTTATTTTACAAATAATGAACAGTTTTAAATGTAAAACAAATATTTTTATTATAGTTCTAGGTTTTGTGAAAAGTTTAACTTATCCCCAGTAAAATTAATCGATAAAAACTATATAACTGATAATGTAAAAATAAATGTAAGATCCCAAACCACACCCCATGCAATAAATAAAGGATAGAGAAGCATTGTGCAGTAATAAGAGAGGGCAAATCAAATTAGAAAAATAATAAGACTTAAAGTTAAATATGTGAATCACTACAGTAAAAGAGTGAATTGAAGAGAGAAAATAAAGAAATGAATTTATTATAATAATAAAAAAATAGAATGCCTACATTTTGTACAGAAAAGTTGAGCCAAATGGGAGGATAATCCTAATTTAGGTAATAATAAAATGCAACTGCATAAAATCGTAATTCATTAACCTAGAATGAAAAAAATGACTTTAAACACATCAACGAAACAATAGATAACATAACTCTGCTTTTTAAGATAAAGTATTAGATATAAAAAGAGATTATACTCAGATTTATATTAACTGATCAGAGCAAGATTAAGAAGATAAAATGCTATGTGGTATTAATAAAAAAATAAATTTAAACTATGCTGGAGTATTTAGAGCTACAACAATATCAGAACTCATTTTTGATTTTAAGTATATTAAATTTAATTTCTTATACAAATACCAAAAAAAAAAAAAAATTAACACATACTAATTTAAACATATTCTTTCTATTTTGAAACATTTATTCAAAATATTCAAAGAATAAATAACATTTTTAAAAACTAAGCATGGAGCTGCACAAGGAACGTTTCGCAAAATATGTCTCAAACTTCAATCTCTTTCAAAATGATACTAAAGTAATCGCAGATTGTTACAACAAACCAGCTGGTCCCAGGGATACTTTTTGACAATCGGCTAAACATTAAGATTTGGCCAACTGAAAATCTTCAAACCCCCTTTCACAAAACTGTTCCCAATTTTACCTGAAGATGGCACTGTAATCGACATTCTCCGGTTGTCCGAACTTTATGTAGTACAGAATACTAGATAGGAAATACTTTTTTAGAAAAAATTACGGGTGGCCGATACTAAAGGCTAGTCAAGTAATCAAATCGATAGCCTAGACCAGGGGACGGTAAACCGAAGTTCTTTGTAAGGACGGTTGCGGCTCTTCAGATTTCTAGTTGTATGAATTATTAAAAATATATTTGTATCTATTACCGGCAAAGTATGAAATGCCGGCATTCTATTCAATGGCGCGGCATTGTATAGAATTCCAGAGGTTTTTTTTGGCAAAGTATGAAATATGAGATTTATTACATATTTTGTCTATGCATTATATAGAATGCCTAAGCATTCTATATAATGACCAAAGCTATTTAGTCAAAGTATGAAAAATGGCTATTATATAAATGACGTTCATTCTTCAAAATACAAATGTTATTCTGAAAAAATAATGAGAGAGATTAAAAAAATTATTCAAAATACGTAAAGGAAGATGAAAGTTGTACGAAACGAAATTTATGTCTTTCTTATTGAGGAAAACAAAATTTTCTTTTAAAACAACAAGAAATTAAAATTAACCTATGTGCTTGATAAGAACTCGCGACCTATGGATTCGTAAGTACATAACATACCATTAAACAAAACTAATCACTCCTGTCCGGAGGCTGTTATTGGCTTATTTAGATACCGCCACAGTCTCTCACTGTTATTATCACAGTTTACTTTACATTAGCTGTAGGGAGAAAAAAAAGACATGATTTACTTTTTACGGTTAGCCCCCCCCCCGGGTTTTACTTTCATTTAGCGAAGTAGTAAATAACGTACATCTGTTAAGCTTTTTTCATGTAAAATAGTATTATGATACTTGGAAAGCATAGAGAACATTTTAAACGATTATTTGGTCTAAATTTATGTGAGTAAAGCTTTTATTTCTTTTCTCATTAAATCATTTTCGCAGCATTCAAAGAACTCTCCCTATTAAAGTTATAGTATTTATGCTAGAATACAATCCAACTTTAGGTCAAGCTCATCCCGGGATTCAAAAATGAAGAATAAGGTAAGTGATACTTTTTTTCTTTTGTAAGAATTTGAAATCGAAAATTGTTTTACAGTGTTCGTGTCTTTCTTAATAATCATTCTTATTTAAGTTACTAGGTAATATATCAACTGTTGTTAAATTTTTCCATTTTAATGTAAATACTATAAGTACTCTCTAATGTTATACGTTATTTACTTCGTTTACTCAGACTCCGGTTGATTTTGTATTCAGCTATACACTTGCCTCCGAAAGTCTGCGTACAGGCAGTCATCTTTCATATTCATGCAAAGATTGCTAATTAAATGAGGTCTTTCTGAATCAATACTATTTTTATTGATTCTTCTAACACCGAAAATTCAAATAATACAAGTAATAATGACCTAATTATTACAAAAAAAAATAATACAAATATTTATTACTTGAGAGCGATACAAATCGTGTGCTTCAAAAGTCTGCGTACACTAGAAAAAAATCATTTCGATAATGGATTGTAACTAAAAATTAATACTTTTTAAGCTATTGAGTTTCTTTTTAAGCTATTGATCTAAAGTAAGCCAGTAACAGCCTCCGGACAGGAGTGATCACTCTTGTCTAGTGGTATGTTACGTGCTTACGAACCCATAGGTCGCGGGTTCTAATCCAGCACATGCTCTGTGTATAACTCTCTTAACATATTTGACAGGGATTCAATTAGCTTAGTTGTCTTTTTTTGTGGTTATTTTATTCCATTCTTCTACTACGACAAATTTGAGCATTTCCTTAGATGTTATTACGTCCTCCTTAATTATTCACTCAAATAAATCCCACAAAGGTTGCATTGTGCTTAGGTCTGGGGACTAGGATGGCTTACGGAATTGGTTTGGGACATTGCAGAACAGCCATGTCTTCAGAATGACTTCATAATGTGAGCTATTTGCTTGGTACCTTTGTCCTGTTGAAAGTAAAGATCATAACTCACTGTAAGTTTTTCGGCACTTGCCTGGATATTTTACTTCAATAAATTCAAGTAATCCATTTTGTACATTGTTAATTCAGTATATTCCAAATTATCAACCTGAAGGCTTCTTATGTACCCCCAAACATAACGCCTCTCCTCTATGTTTCATAGTAAAAAAAAAAGATTATCTTTCTTAAGATCTATGCAGGAATTTTTGCAGGCATATTTTTGTCCTTTTGATATATTATATTCATCATTGAATTCATTACATTGAATATATTACATTCATCAAAAAAATTATGTGTCCTATTTAAATGTTTTTTTTTGCAAAGGTCATTCATTCTCTTTGTGCTCTGTCCACTCGAGAGGTGAATGGTTTCTTGAGTGCAACTCGGCTATGATAGTCATTTTTTTTCCTTCCAGTTCTCTTCGAATTGTAGTTAAAGTCACACTTTTTTTTTACAATATCTCAGCAACACTTTCAGCTATTTGTGAATCTCATAGTCTTAATTTTTTTTTATATGCCGTATTACAAAGAAAGGTTCTCGAGGTGACACTGTAGAACGGCGGAAGGATCTTGGCTTGGACGTTAAAATTTTAGTTCATTTGTAGTTTATGCAGAGGCGGATTAAGTGGGTGGTGGACCTGGTGGCCACCAGGGGCTCACAGTGCCAGAAGGGGCCCCAAGTTTAATGGATTCCATTTATAAATTCAACGTGCAAGAAAAAGATCTTGAACCGATATTGCAACCCCGATGATTTCCTCGTATTTGAGTCGTGAAGCAGCCTTTGTCACCTTTTTCTCGTATATCTGTATTGTTGCAATCTGTACAAATTTTTCGCATGCATTTTTTCCCAAATTTTATTTCAAACCAATGAATACTATTCAAATCGAACAATTAATCTCGGGCACATTTTACACTGATGGGGAAAAAATCCCAACACTTAGAAAAAACGTGTCGACTAATAAAAATTTCGGCAATACAAATCGGCTACCTATGCAAATGTTTCTTTTTCTAATAGGGCTGCGGATTGGTATTTTTACTTTTGCAGACCTAGTACATTCTACTGGAGAGAGTATCACTTATTAGTGCGGCACCATATAGGCAAGCAAGTAATTTTGACTCCAAGTTTCCCTCTTAGAGAGAAGCACCTGAGTTCTGATGATGCAAAATTGTACTTAGGAATTTAATTTGCCTTGAGCACTCAAGAGATTTTTTACATACAGCATAATCATACGACATGGATGCGGTCGATTTTCTGCATCATGAAAATCTACCGATTTGTGCCGGGATCGAACCTATACAAATGTGTAGATAACATATTTAATTGATTAAGGTTTCAATGTCATAGGTTAATATAAGCGTGAGTAGAGCCATTTCGAATGTGAAATGATGATACATTAAAAACTGGTGTAACCACCACAATTTTAAATGCAAGTATGCAAGCGTGCATGTCATGAGTCGTACTGGTACCGGGTATCAGTTTGTGGAATGGAACTGCATGCCTGTTGCTCTTTGTTGGCCAATATAATGTTGTTTAGTTCTAGTTGTGGATGAAGTTGACATTGCCGTCGAATGATGTCCCATTCGGCTCGATTGAAGAAAGATCTGGTGATCTAGCAGACCAACGTAACACGTTGACACCCTATAGAGCCTGTTGGATTACAACGGAGCACGTTATCCTGTTAAAAACATCCCTTGAATGATGTGTATAAATAGCAGTGCAACAGTTTGAATCGCCAGATTGAAGTACTAGTTTGCAGTCAGGGTGTGTGAATAAACCTCGAGAGTGCACTATCAATCAAAGAAAATGGCTCACGCCAGACCATAACTGTAGGTGCAAGCCCAGTGTATCTAGGTGACAGAAGGATTGTTTGCAGGCGCTGGCATGACCTTCTTTTAATGAATATGCAGCTATCACTGCAGTAGAGTAACGTACACTCCTCAACCCCCACATTTAGGGGCTGTGGCAGAATTCTAGGGCCCCATAACCTGACTGACATCAAGTACGGCTTGGGGTCTCAAACCTGACTTTGCAGGGGGATCTAATATTCTTCGTTACGCCACTGCATCACTTGCACCAAGATAGAAACAGCTTTGATCGGAGAACACAACACATCGCCACTCCGCTCTCCGATGATCCTTAGCGTGACATCACTGAAGTCACACATGTCAATGATTTAGAGCTAATGGTATGAATGCTAAAGGGCGTCTGGCCGGGAACTATTTCTTAAGCAATTGATTTGTTACAGTTCACTGTGTCACTCTGGTGCCGGAAAAAACTACAATTTCTGCTGTAGATGCACTACGTTCCCCAGCCATGTGGTGAATACTGTGATTTTCTGTGTCAGTGGTGACCCATGCAAGATTGAGTCACAGTTTCCTTGAGTTAGTGCGTTCCCTGGATCATTGCTGTCAAAAATCATGCACAGTGGACACATTCCTTCGAAGTCTTTCTGTAATATCGTGGAAAGAAAATCTACCTTTCCTTAGCTCTATTGTACAAACTCGCGTTCAAACTCAGCGAGTTGTTGATAATGGCTTATTCGTCGTCTTAAAGTCTTTTTGGACTAAAATCAGTTCACTACTACGTCTATCTCAATGATGAAAAACACACTCGAACTTAATAGTACGTATCTAAAGTACACTTGATTCCCATCCTCCACGTGGCGCAACTTTTATGCGCCTAGCTAGAAATTTGAATCAAAATCATCATTCAGATGTATAAACATGCCCTCCAAATTTCGTCGACAAAACTTAAATCCTTCTTTGTGAAGGGATTTTTATTTCCTTCAGTGTATTTTACTAATGAAATTAAATGAAGCTAGTTCAAAGCAAACAATTTCAAATTAGTCCAATTTAGGTCTTAATGGCAAGATAAATATTATAATAAAAGCGGTCCTCTCTGAAATCCGTGATACAAATGAGAAAATAAAGACCACAATACCGGATGCTACTTCCCTTTAGAAACACACAGATTGAAAAATATGAAACTTCTCTAATGACCGTGATTGGGAATACCATACTCCAGACAATAAATACTAATAGCAAAACATTGCAATACGTTGAGTGCGAATAATTAAAAGGATTTTTGCTTGCAAAAACCTCTAGAAAATTATATTCAAAATTTCAGAAATGAATTTGGAGAAATGGACAAGGAGCAACTAATTTACCAGGGGTCTCGTTTGAAGAGGAAGCTGGACAAGTTCGCAGATAGTATAAGGGAAAAAATGGTTTTGGTGAAAGTAAAGAAAAGAAGTTGGTTACGAATTTTCGAAAGAAGGGAAAATTTTATAGTGAACTCATTTTATGTTATATGCGATAGGACAAGAGCAGAACTATCCTGAAGAGATGAGATTTATCAAACTTATAGAACACTTTATTGTATTTTTTACGAGATATTATAATCTGAAATTAAAAAGAAAGCTACACAAAAATTAAAGGAAAACACAAAAAGACGACATTGAATCTTTTAATTTTGACGATATGAATTGGAGCAAGAAATGAAAGGAAAACAAAGGTATAATGAAAAACCCCACTAGAAAGTTATCGAGTTAAAAGTGAAATCCTAATGTAGAAGTACTTTTGAAAATATTTTTAACAATACCGTTATCGAATGCATCAGGTGAAAGATTTTTTTTTAGTTTTAAAACGTGTTAAAAATAGTTTAAGAAATACTATGGGAGAAAAGACAAATTGAACAACATGGCCTTATTATGTACAGAACAAAATGTTTTGGACAAAATAGATTCAGCCAAAGTAATTGATGAATTTTCTCAAAGAGAAATCAAGTTATATAGCAAAACTGCAAGGTTTGTCTATATAACTTTCTTCAGTAAGGTTTTTGAGTTTTATTATCAATGCATTTTATTTTGTATATTTGAAGTAAGCGACTCTTTTCACTATTTCAGCTTTTCTACTCTTGAGCCCATGGGCCTCAAACCTTTTACCGCTAGGGGTCTCCAACTATCTTAATCCACCTCTGAGTTTATGAACACTTTTTGAATCAAAGAATATCTTCTCTATAAGCAGTTTAAGCAATTGGGTAACTGGGACGTCTGCAAGAAAGAAAAATGAACTTTTTTTTGCATCAACTTTAAATGGTTCTCATTTACTTAAATTAAAAGCAACGAAAATAAAACTTGTACGTTAAATTATCTGTATATTTATGTACTTGTTATTGTAAGAAAATTTCCTTTTAAATTACAAATAAATCTGTAAGAGCAATAATTAATCAATAACTATTTTCTTAAAATTCTCAAGCATGTTCTTACCTTTAGGTACACATTGTATAAAATCTACTGCATATATAGCTATAAAATTTCACGGAGTTTTTGTAAACATAAAAATCCATAAAATGAATGAAATAAAAATTTTAAAAATATATATATTCTTAAAAATTAAAAATTTTTTATATTTAGTGATTTAAATCTTTAAAAAATTTTATGCAGAAATTGTGCTATATCTGAAATTTGTGAATGTTTATTTGAAAACGAATTCATTCACTTTGTTAATCTTATGTTATGCAAAATATCAGCACTATAGGTAAAGTAGATTTTGAGGAGAGTGTACCGGAATCACCAAAAAAAAAAAGAATTTTGAGAAAATAGCAAATAAAGATATTTTTATCTATGATTTGTAAAATAATATAGTTTAATACAATATAAAGCCATACCATTATTAAGTGGATTATTTTGCATCATTTCTCAGTTTTTAAATTGTAGATTTAAAATTCTAGATTATTTAGAAGTCTTTTTAATTACCCTTTCCCTACTTCATCAACGCGTGTTATCAACGATTCACACCTCCTTCCATTTAAAGTACCAAAGTTTTATGGCTATAAATTTTAGTATTCTTATTTCACTTTGAACATCATTATTACAGGATATTACAAAATTCCTTACTCATAATTTTATTGTTATAAAAATACACAAAAAAATGTCTTTGATGAATTTAAGAAGTTAATTTGATGTCTAATTTAAATGGAGTTCTGTTTTAAAAATTATAACAAAAGAATCTCTGTTTTTGTATTCATGCATATGAATATTTGTTTATTTTAAAGTAAAACCAAAAGTATAATAAGCATATAGAGTTATTCATGAGCATTCATATGTTAACAATAAGTAGTTAGGAAAAACGAAGTGCCTATTTTAAAATCTGTGTATTTAATTTAGAATAATCCTCAAGATCCACTTTGTACTATATCCACTAGATTTATAATTTAAAAACTATACTGAGTATTTATAAATGCAAAACTAAACATAATTAACATTTCAAAAAACAAAATTTTTTTTTTCAAAATTTTGTAACAAATTATTTAAATTTTCCGTATTTTTTGCACAAAAAATGTTCAATTTTAATAAATTTGAACATATAATATAGAAAAATTACATTCGACGCATAGAAAAATTAGTTTTTTACAATACATATTAAATACAATACGGATTTTGAAGAAAGTGTACCTGAATCACAGTTACATCACATTTGCTTACAATTTTAAAATTTAATTATCTAGCGTTCTTTTTATCGAATTCTCATAAAGAATCCATCTATAGATCCAGAAAAGTGATATTCTATAAGATAATAAATTCATAAACATTCTACAAGATTTATCAAATTCCTCCAGGAATTGTAAGAAAGTATTTGGAATTTCGATGAAAGAATAAATTTAATTAATCGGTGAATATTGTACTCCATTTGGAAAAAAATATCGAACTCTCTCATTGCGTGTGAAAACTGTTTCTTGGAATAAGCTACCATTGCTTTGGTGATTGAGATAATAGGATATTTTTTTGGTACTTTTTTATATATAGAATAGGTGTGAGATAATTATTTTCTATGATTACATAAAATAATATACAGTTAAAGTTGTTAGAATGACATGATAAAATATTACATTAAAAAAAACTATGTAGATCCTCAAAGAGCAAGAAGAGAACTGATCTTTCAAAAATAACACTTCACCAGTTTTTGAGTCATATTAGATAAATTACATAAAACCAATCTGTGGGAAATTCAATCACGATTCTAACTTTTGGTAGATATACAAAATTAATTAGGTTTTTTTAAACAATGTATCTAGTTATTTTAATATTAATTGTTTCACTGTTTAGTTTAAATTTCATGTGAAAAATAACTGTATGATGAAATATTTTAATTAAAAAATAAGGAGAATAAAGGAAGGAAAATATTTTAGGCATTTTCAGTCTTAAAATGGGTTGTATGTAGCATATTCTATTAATATTCAAAAGAAAACGAATCAGTTAACCATGTTTCTTTCCAAAAGATGTCGCCACGAATTACTCGAGGAGATTACTTAAGCCAGTGGTTTTCAAACTGTGTTCCACGGAATCCTGGGGTTCTACAAGACACAATAAAAAAAATTGAGAAAAATAAATATGTATGCAAAATGGATTCACGTTCTCTGTGAAAGTTTATATAGTTACAAATGTGTGAAGCTCTTCCCTCCCTCTATTCAATTAAACTGAAAATTTTATTTAATAATAATTTTATTTTGCAACACTTTTTAAACTTTTATTATAGTATAATAAAAAAATATTAAAACGATACATCTTTATATATAATTCCTATTAGATTGTGAATATTCTATTGTTTACTGTCTCGGGTTCCACGAGATAATTTTATACTTGTTAGTTAGCACAATGTCTTGCAAAACTAAATAGTTTTCTAATGGAAAATGCACCTTTATCATTTGTAGAAAAAACACTTATAATGAAGGAGAATAAATATATCAGATTCGATTCCAAAATCTAAATTTAAGCAAGAACAGCTTCTAAATTTTAGGTTGCAAATTCATGCAAAATATGCACGGGATTTCTCACACAGCTATAAGCATTTTAATGCCACTCAGAACATTGTGTTTAAGTGAAATATATTTCTCAACATAGTAGCTACAAAAACAAATTATACTCAGAATATGTAATGCATCGCATTTAATCCCAGTTAACCTAGACTTCGAGAGTTTGTGTGAAAAAAAAAAGCAAGCATATATCCCAGTTACTGAATAGAATACATGGATAGGTAACACTTGGATCACAAATTAATATTATTAATGCGTAAATTATATTTAAAAAATTAGATTAGAATTTTTTCATAATAAATGCAATACTTTTTTAATTGCCTTTACATAAAGTGCCTATAACATCTTAATTTACTTTAAGTATTATTTTGAGATATATTTTTTGAAGTATGTGTATGGAGTTCGATTCTACGAAAACATTTTGTAGTTCTAGGGGTTCTACGAAAACACTTTCTAGTTCTAGGGGTTCCACGAAAGCTCCTTCAGGTTCCAGTGGTTCCGTGTGCTGAAAAAGTTTGGAGACTACTGCTGTAAGCTTAGAAATTCAGCCTTTTCAAAGATTCAGTTATGGTGTTTATAGTAAAAAGTTCACTATCTTTCCCTTTTCCCAAAGAACTGTTATGATAGAGTTTGACGGGGTTTTGGGCTATAATTCTCCCATTAAAACTTTATTTATCTTTCATATTTCTTGCATATTTTTAAAATAAAAAATAGAAAACCATATCGGAGAGCACCTATTTGGGTTGTGAAACTTTAATTTAAAGAAGAAACTATATTCCATAGATTTTTTCGTTGTATTTGAATACATATATTTATTTATTTTCCTCTCTTTCAAAATATCTTAATTTTTTAAAAGAAATTTTCTATTTAAATAGTTTTTAAATTTTTTCGGAACGTAACTTTACTGCTTGAATTTAAGATGTTGTTCTAAATTAAAAAATAGCGACAAGAAGGATATTTTTTGGGAACAAAAATAACGTTAACTAGGGAAGAATTTATATTCCTAAAAATTCAAATTAAAACATTAGAAGTCTTGCAATCCGTCTTGGTAATTAATAGATGATATAAAATTGGGGAGGGGGATAAGACAAAACAAAACTGGTCAATTTAACATTGCAACGAACAAGCCTCTTTCCTCAGAAAGGTAGTATTTCAAAGTAATTTCCAACTTATTTTTCCACCATTAAATATATCGTAAAACATGCAATATCTTTTTCTCAAATTGCTGCTGTAAAACAATTCTAACATTTTTACTAGCTATCCTCCATAAGCTTTGCTTGTAAGAAATACTAAATTTTTTAAAAGTTAAAACCTTTTGAAAATGATTTTGTATCAAACATGCGCAAGAAAGATTGGTAAGAGCTTGAAGCGATATCCCATATCTGAAAAATTAAGTATCATGCAAGTTATCGAATAATAAATCACTAATTAGACTTAGAATTCTATAATGATTTCTCGAAAAGCATAGAGTTTGTTACAATATTGTTATTGCAGCAAATGATTGTTTTTGTTCTTCCTGTATCTGAAAAAAATCCAACTAATGTCAAACGTTTTAATAAAGAAAGCTAAAGATTTATAGTGCGAGCTATGCATTTTTGAATACAATTTTTAGGTAAGTTACCATTTCCTTGTAATGGATTTAGATATTCTATCCCTTATTTTCAGTAAGAATTTGCTTCGTATTATTAACAGAAAGGGGGAAGGTAGGCTGGCCAAAAACTTGTTCAACCCCACTTTTATATGAAATATTTTACATATAACTGCTGTCCTAAAAGAGTCAGCAATGTTCATAATACTGCAGCATCCTTATATATGTACACTGCTCTTTGTAAAAAATGCAACACCATGAAGAAATCATCAGAATTAAATGAAATTTGCAGCAAATATCAATTATAGGATGTTAAGTAAAATAGTAAAGTTTCAGAGCCAACGCGCATGCGTGGCGTGCACAGCGCTCTCTGAACTGATGCTGAAAGAGTATAAATAGAGGGCTGTAGCGCGGGACGTTAAAAATGGTTAATGATTATTTGTTGGTGGCGAACGTTTAGTGAGACCTAAGTATGCCTCCACGATGAAATAAGGAGAAATTCCAACAACTTGCGGAATTTGAACGAGGAGGGTTATCGGCCTTCGAGAAGGAGGATTTTCCTATCACGCAATAGGAGCTCGTGTGCAGCGGAACAGTTCCACAGTGATGCGAGTTTGGAAGCAGGGGACCGACGAGCACCGAACAACTCGAAAAACTGGCAGTGGACGATGGAAGGTGATAGACAACTGCTCCGCATGGCGGTGAATGATCGTACAGTTTCCTCCAGGCACTTAGCAGCACGTTGGTCTACTGCTACAGGTGTACTAATGTCGGCCTCGTCAATTCGTCGACGTCTGCTACACCGTGGATTGCGTGCGAGGGTGATTTTATACAGGATACCCCTCACGGCAAACCATCGAAGGCTGCGTTTGCAATGGGCTCATGAGCACAGAGCCTGTCAAGCTGATTGGGGTCAAGTTGTCTTTTCAGATGAATCACGCTTCAATTTGTGGGACCATGATTGCCGCATTCGTGTTAGACGCTATGTTGGTGAACGCTGCCTTTCAGAGTGCGTTATCGAACGTCATAGTGGCCTAACACCCGGAGTCATAGTTTGGGGTGCGATTTCGTGTCATGGACGATCCAATTTGCTGCGAATTGAGCAATAGCAGCAGGTATGTCCGTGAAGTACTACAGTTCGAAGTCGTTCCCTTCGTGACTTCGTTAGAGGTCCGACTGCATATACACTCAAGAGCCAAAACATTATGACCACCTGTCAATAACGAGTTGGCCCACCTTTGGCACGCAACACAGCTTCAACCCGCCTTGGCATGAATGCCACAAGTCCTTGGTAGATGGACGGAGACAGATTGTACCAGATGTTTAAGCAACGGTCACGCAAATCCGAGTTATTGCGATTTGGTGGTCTTTGAACTCTGAGCTGCCGTCCCATGACATCCTAAATGTGTTCTATTGGATTGCGATCCGGTGAGTTAGGCGGCCAGGACATTAACTTGAATTTAGCATCATATTCCTGGAACCACTACAACACAATTTTAGCCTTGTGACACGGGGCGTTGTCCTGTTGGAACATTCCATTTCCAGCTGGAAAAACAGAGGCCATGTAAGGGTGCAACTGGTGGGCAATGATGTTCAGATACCGTGTAGCATTCATGGTCTGCTCTGCCACAACCACGGGTCCCAGAGACGCCCAAGAGCATAATACCGCCACCACCGGCCTGTGTATGACCCACTGTACATAGAAGGAGCAACTGTTCACCTGGCAGACGGCGTATCCTGACACGGCCATCGGCGTGATGAATGACCAAACCGTGATTCATCTGACCAGGCAATTCTCTCCCACTGATTCATGGACCAGTCGCAATGTTCCCGTGTCCAGTGGCGATGATGCTTGGTCATCAAAGTCACGTGAGTGGAACGTTTGCTGCGTAGCACTATATCCAACAATGTCCGCTGAACAGTGTGCTCCGATACTATTCTACTTGGCCCTGCATTGTATTGGGCTGTCAGCTGAGCCACTGTCTGGCTTCGGTTTTGCTTCACCATGCGAGACAGTCTCCGACGAACTTTTTCTTTGATAGCGTGTGGACGTCCAACACCATGTCGTATACTGCTGGTTTCACCGTCATTCACCCACTTTGCATAAGTACTAACAACTGTAGATCGCGAACAACCCACAAGTCGTTCAGTTTCGGAAATACTTGTTCCGAGCCATTACAATCTGCCCTCTATCAAAGTCGCTTAGATCCGCAGCCTTTCCCATCACACACAGAAGTAAGTGAAAGAATGATTCTTCGGATTCTCCAGCAGCAGTTAAATACTACCTGATCACGTGCCTTTCTCGTCATCCAGGGGAGTTCATTGCAAAATATATGGGTGGTCATAATGTTTTGGCTCTTGAGTGTATATAATCGTTGGCGAGTGGTTGGATTTCTTCAATTAAATGTTGAGGACATGTGGTTTCGAAGATTTATCTGTCGTTTATTATGCTGTAGATGTAGAAGGTATATTGGCATGATGGAGGAGACTTCTTGTAGAACAGTTATACATTTTATTAACTTGTAGACTCTTAAGCTTAAAAATGATAAACACACACACAAGAAGTAAAAGACGATTAACACAGGCCTGGCTTCAGAAGTTACAAAGTAACAGCGTGAATTTTTCAACGTATCTCGATTTTTATATGAAACACAGACCGGAATTTGCAAATTTCACATGATTTCCATCGACGGATCTTGTGATTGATAGAAGATATCGTACTAGGTGATTACATAAGGGATAGTTGAAAAACGCTTAGTACATAATTTTGAAGTTTTTATGTTACTATTACATTCCTTTAGGCGGGCAAGCTAACAGTCAATTATGTACGCGTAAGTCCTGGAAGGTAAAGACCATTACAAATTAAATAGTTTTTAAGATGAAATTAGAGTGAATCACACACACACACACACACACACACACACACACACACACACACACACCACACACACACCACACACACACCACACACACACACACACACACACACACACAATGCAAAAAAATACTGACATTAGAAGAAAAAGTAATGCAGCTAGGCTTAGGATTAAGGTTGTAAACAGGGGCGCAGCTACGGTCGTATCAGTGATATGGGGCCCGCATCTACTGGGGCCTCAACATGTATAACTACAGTCCCATTAACAAGATTCCCATATCCAAAGAAAGGCCCCGAAGGAATCATGATACAGGGCCCACTCAGAACTTGCTACGCCAGTGGTTGTAGAGTTGAACAATGTTTTTTTTTTGAGAACTATATATATAATGAGAGTGTGATATATATATAAATTTTAACCTCTGCAACGCTATTTAGACCAAAATAACCATAAATTTGTAAATTGAATTTATTATATCATTAATACAATTTAATTAAATAAATCTTCAAAATCATAATTATTTATGCTGTAAATTTATTTGTCTTTTAAATAATTTATGGGACCTTTTCTACTTTAAAAATAGCTGAAACTTGAGAGTATTTATAATAAAATATATAAAATAGACTGTTATAATTTACCTGGAATATAATGTATGTTTGTCATAAAACAGTTGGTAAAACTTTGAAATTTAATATGATTCTTATGAAATTTTGTTAATACTGAAATTTAACTTTTGGCAGATGCATACCTAATTTTTCATAGAAAGTCAAATTACGATTATCAATTTTTCTAACACAAAGTTTATATTTATGAAAAAGAACGACTGATTTTTTTAAAAATGCTTATTAAGCAAAATGCTATAATAATCTTTACAGATAATGGTATAGCTACTAGGTGCCTGGTTCCCACGAACAATAATGAAATATTTTTGTAAATCTAATCATATCTTTGATTATCTCAAAAGTAGCATCATAATTAATTTTATGACTTAATTTCACAAGCAAAAGTGCTTATAAGACAGCAAAAAATGTCAAATTAGTTGTTTAAAAATTATAAAGAAATTAATTTTAATAATTTTAGACTATAACCCTGGAATAGTGAAAAAACACAACAGTGGTGTACAAAAGAATTTTTCAAGGCGGGTGGGTGACAAGGTTTGAAAGTCCACCATTCTTGTATCATACCTCAATACGCAGCCATCTTTTGATTTTGTCGATTTCGGAACAAAAAAAATAATAATTAGAATTAATTAATAAAATATATAAATTGTTTATAACAAATACTTAATTAAATTTTATATACTATATACATAAGATTATCAATAACCGAAGAAAAAAACAAGGGCTATAGGGAGTGTCTGGATCCCCCCCCCTTCTTGAATGTGCTACTGAAACACATGCACAGACTAAGGTATTGTACCCATATTCTTGTACTCATATTGTACCCAGAAGCTATTTACATTTAACTGTAGATCTTGTAATAATTTTAGTTAAATTTCTATTAAGGTATCCGACTACCCTAAAATTGTGAATTTTGCCGAAAATTGAGAAACTTCTTATGATTTTGTTTTATAGGCCATCTTATTAGCTTAACAAATATACCAAGTTTATTTTTTTCCGTTCCCTAGAACAAAATTTACAAGTGTCTTAGTAAAAGCAGATGCCACCCCTTTAAGCAAGATGTCATACTTAAAACGCGTTCTACTCAAAATGTGTGTGTGTTTTTTTTAAATGCTCAAATGGGGACAGTTGCTCAAAAAGTTTTGAAAATAAATAAAATTTTTTTTGGATGTTCTGTTTTTCAGTAGAAGCGTTTTAGCCTTCATATTTATCAATCACTGTTTTAGTACAAAATTTGCAGTCCCTTATGAGAAAATAATCACTGATATTTTTAAGCAATTTCATATAATAACTAAAATTAGGTGCTCTAATTTTTGTAAAAATTAAAATATCTCTTATCCTAAAGGTCATTTCAAAAATGAATACCATAGCAACACATCATAATTGAAAAATTAAAAATTTGTTTATAAACTTTTGGTATAGAATGGACCCTGTTATATTATTTTTTGTAAATTTTTACCCATTTTTCCCTATTTTAGTAATAATAATATCTTTTTTTCTTCATAATTTCAGCATATTTTTCTTAAAATGTTCTAAATAGATCTAAAAACCACACATAAAAAAAATCCCTATACCTCTATTTTTTTAAGAAATTGTTTTCGCAAATTGTCGGATACCTTAAGGCATAGGTTCCCAAAATTTTCATCTCCTGCCCTGTTTTTTGGTTTTCGGTAGACCACTAATTATCGAATATTGAATTTTCGCAAATTTATCAACTTAAATGTGTTTGTGACAGCAGGTATAGAACTCTCACTTTAAGATATTTAAATTTCTAGCTGTAGTGAAGTATCGTGTTGAAAACTTAAGAAACATATGTTAATTAACAAAATTAAAATTTAGTTCATATATAAAAAACTGTTTTATAAAATAACTGAGCTACAAAAACAAATCCTTTTAATGGGAGGAATGAATTGGGGGCTTCAATTACAAATTTTCAGCATTTGGCATCAATCTTGTCATGTTTAATCCTAAATGTCCTCGATTAGTAGTGTGTGTCTAGTCTTTTTCTTTTCTTTTGTTTTGTTTTGATGTAGACAACAGCGCTGAAACTCTTTCTCAGGATGAAAAATAATTAAAAACTTTCTCGAGATATTCCATAATTCAGGACGAATAACACGTATATCTTTTTAAAGCCAAAATTGATGACAATCGTTTCAAAACTTAGGCGACTGGTATTTTTTTTACAATGCGATCATATGAATTGATTGCTTACTACAGTATTACCATAGCCAAAGCATACTCAAACCTAGTTTCAAAATCTGAATAAAGGGGATTTAAATGTTGAAAGTAAGTTGAAACATTATTTTTGTGGCAGATTATTTGTGACAAATTGAGAAACTGGAAAAATTCGTGACATCCAATAATATACTCTTCTACAGGGGTATAGCTACCACCTTATTAATGATACAGGGCCTCCAAGCTAGTGGAGACCTAACATGTGCAAATAAAATATTTATAAATGTTAATGAACCTAAAAAAGCCCTCAAGGTATTTTGATACAGGCCCCATTCAGGACTAGTTACAACAGTGATCTTCTAGCTTAATTCTAAGAAGAAACTCTGAAATGACGATTCTTTTTTAATAAAATCTATTCTGTCACCTTGTAACTTAAAATGCTTCAAATTAACCTCATTAAATTTAATAAATAAATCTTTTAAATAAGAAAATCTGTTTTCTACTTGATTTAATTTTCTTTTAAAATTAAAAGACCTGATCTGGTTTAATTAGAGTCGCTATCGTAGACCTCATTTACACTTCATAGACCCCCAAATTATATTTTGCTGACGTAGACTCCTTGCAGGCCGGCATAGACCCCCGGGGGCGATATAGACCACCAAGGCCGCCGCGTGGGTATTAGGCGCCCTTGTTCAAATTGAAATTCGGCGCCCCTTTATGAGGTTCTGTTACACTCTTATAAAGTGCTACAAATTATATGTGAAATACTCTTTTATTGAATTCGAAATTTGACTTTCGAACTGAAAAGCCTTAAAATTATAATATTAAAACACGTTTGTCTTATTGTTTTTTTATTTTTTATTATTTCATAAATTTTAAAAACAAAACAAAGCAAAAATGATATAAAATTTAATACAATATAAAAATTAGAAAATATATTCCAATATTGATTCTCCTAGCTTTAGCAGCTACAAATGCTCGTATTAATTCCTTTATATTTAATTTATCCAAAATTATTTCGCTCTTATGGATATATTTGACAAGTCCGATAATCTCTCCTGCGCCATAGTAGATCGCATGTAGTTTTTTTTTTTTTTTATAATTTTAAGTTTTGAAAAACTTCGTCCTCCAGTAGCCACCGAAACTGGTAGGGTTAAAGAAATCCGTAAAGCTATTGCAATATTCGGAAATGTATCGATAAGATTGTTTTCATAAATATAGTTTAAAACATCAATAGGTGACATATCCTCTTTGGTAAAACATCGCAAAGATTTTATTTCTTCAAAAAAATGTAATCCTTTTATGTCCTTTTCATTAATATTTTTAGTATCAGTTAATTTTCGTTCTAATTCTTCACAATGTTTTAAAATTTCATTGTCAATCCAGTTTTTTAAATTAGGTATATAGTGTACTACCTTGAAGTAATTGTAATGTTCTTTTAATTGACTGAATCTTTTTGAAATTGAAGAAATAGCAGTGCCTAATATTATATTGTAAAATTCAACCTTAAACTTTCGTCTTAGATTGGTTCGTTCATCTTGAAATAGTTTCTTTTTAAACCTGTTTCGACTTTGTGGAAAATCAGTATCCATCCCCAAATCATCAGCAACGATACTTGCATTGGCAATTGCATGTTCATACGCTTCATCTGATCTACGATTATTTAGCTCTGATATAAGATTTTGTAAATTGTCAGTCACGATTTGTAAATCACATTTAGAATTTTGCATTATTTGATCTACTACATTTACTAAATTTAAAATATCGTGCCAGATGTTAATGGAACAAATGAATTTAAACGAGGAAACCTTCTGAATCAAATTTTCTGCCTGGGTTCTGGATTCCATGTCTCTTGTTTGATCTTCTTGAATATTTATTAACCCTTTCAAAGTTCCCTTCAAATAATTTTTTAACGGTCTTAAAGCTTGAATTCTACTTTCCCATCTGGTGTTGGAGAGTGGCTTTAAAGTTAGATTTTCAACATCCTGTTGCAAAATAGACCAACGTTTAACGGATGAAGAGAAGTAGTTGTAAAGCTCCTGCACTACTCCGAAGAAATTAACTGTTTCGAAGGAAATTTTAGCTGCATCATTTACAACTAAATTTAGAGAATGGGCAGAGCAGGGGATATAGAGCGCTCTCGAATTATTTTCAATAATTTTTTGTTGCAATACTTTGTGCTTTCCTCTCAAATTAGCAC
Source organism: Trichonephila clavata (assembly GCA_019973975.1). Lineage (NCBI taxonomy): Eukaryota > Metazoa > Arthropoda > Arachnida > Araneae > Nephilidae > Trichonephila > Trichonephila clavata. The sequence continues at coordinate 99,508 of BMAO01029247.1, forward strand.
CATTATCGTAAGATTGGCCTCGTAAATCTGATAAATTTAGTTCTAACGATTTTAAATGCCCATTTATGAATTCATACAGACCCTGTCCAGTAGTGTCGTCGACAGATTGAAATCCTAAATAATGTTCTTCATTTTGGGCTTTATTGGTTTCCTCATTCTTATAAACAAATCGAATTACAACAGTCAACTGTTCGGTATGACTGATATCAGGTGTAGTATCCAGAATTAATGAGTAATATTTTGACGATTTAATCATATGTAATAAATGCTTTTTAATTCCTTCTGAAATAATGCTTATAATTTCATTCTGAATTTGATCCCCTAAGTAATGAGCAATGTTCTTTTTTTGAGATGTTTGAATTTTGTGGAGATGTTCAGCGATAATTGGATCAAATTTTGCTATGGTTTCAACCAACTTCAAAAAATTTCCATTATCACTATGATACAACTCTTTCGTAGATCCTCTAAATGCAAGGCATTGCCGGGCTAAATATTGAATTAAATAAGCCGTTCAATAACCGATTGCCGAAATGCATCATATGATTTTCTCTCAATATATTATTTGAAACTACATTTATGTCATTTTCTACTAAATAAAGATTCAGGTAAAGAAGCTGATTTAACTGAAAATTTAGAAATAGTCTGTAGAAATATACAGAAATATACAAATAGAAATAAAAAATTTCTATTTTTCAAAAATAGAAAATATACAAATTCTTAGATTTTGAACACGTTTCGTATAATAGCGCGAACTCCACACGGAACGTTTTTTAGTGTTCGTATCGGAAATCAAATTTTGTTTTACACAAACGAAAACAATCCGCAGAAACGGAAACAAAATTAAATTAAAATATAAAAAGTAAAATCTTATTTTATTGCTAAGAAAATATAAAACATACAAAAGTGCAAGTTTTTTATTAACAAAATTTGAAACATTAAATTAAAAAACTATAAGTACTATAAATTTTGGCGCCCCCTGCCCCAGGCGCCCTTGTGCGGTGAACAATTTTGCCACCCCCACGCGGTGGCCCTGTAGACCACTTTGGGAATCACTGCCTTAAGGTATCCGACTACCCTAAAATTGTGAATTTTGCCAAAAATTGACAAAAACTTTTTATGACTTTATTTTATAGACCATCTTATTAGCTTTATAAAAATACCAAGTTTATTATTTTCCGTTCACTAGAACAAAAACTACAAGTGTTTTAGTAAAAGTAGATGTCATTACTTTAAGCAAGGTGTCATACTTTAAAACGGGTTTTACTCGAAATGTGTTTTTTGAAAATGCACAAGCCGTGCCAGTGATTACTAAAAAAGTTTTGAAAATAATTTACTGAAATTTTTTGTGCATGTTCTGCATAATAGTAGTTTTAACCTTCAGATTTACCAATCACTGTTTTATTGCAAAATTTACAGCCCCTTTTGGGGATATAATCACTGTTTTTTAAGCAATTTCATATAATCAACAGGACAAAGTTCTCTAGTTTTTATAAAAACTAAAATATCTCCTATCCTGAAAGTCATTTCAAAAATTAATAACATAGCGACACATCAGAATTGAAAATTTGTTCATAAACTTTTGGTACAGAATGAGCCTCGTTTGTGTTATTTTTTCTACATTTTTACCATTTCCCCCTACATTTTAGTAATAATAATTTCTTTTTCTCTTCTTAATTTTAGCGTATTTTTCTTAAAATGCACTAAGCAAATCTAAAAACATCAAAAAAAATTCCCTATAACTCCACTTTTTTAAAAAAAAAAGTTATCGCAAGTAGTCGGATACCTTTATCTGTTGTATAATAGCTCTATTGGTGTTTGTAAAAATTATTCTGAAGTCTGTGTGTGTGTACCTTTATACATTATACTTCTTAAAACATTTTCGTTTATAATTTTGAAATCTTCTGTAATTGCATATTGGTGATGCTCATCGATGTGGTTTTTTAGGTTCACTAAAATGGTTATGAGCTACAAGGTGAGATTAGTTAGAGCAGTAACCGGCGGAAAACAGCAAATTTAACGTTCATGCCTCGAAAACGATAAAGGTACAAAAGAAAAATTGTTTTAAATTTGTAGACAGCCTCTTCTCTCTCTCTCTCTCTATTGCTACGAAAAGTCACATTGCGCAATGTGGAACAGAATGTGTACAGTACTAGATAGTTTGTTCGCAATTTTCAGCGCTTTTACTTCAGAAAAAGCATATAAAAGAAAAAGGAACTACTAATTATCAACGGAGACCTTTATTTTTGAAGTCCAATACATTGCCCGTCATCTAAACTTCACATCTTGATTCTCTCTTTCACTTTTCTTTCTTTTTTTTGAATATTTCATGCTGCATATCTTGTAATATATACGGTAACATGCAGGATCTATGTTACTGATAATGGTACAAAAATCAATAGCACAGATTGCTGTGTTAAATGAAGAGTCGCTTACACCTGTTTGAAGTATCCCAACAGAAAAAAATTCTTGTCGGCCATTCTTCACCACCTCTATGTCCTATGATTTAACTCTCGAATGCCTCTAACTGGCAATGGTTTACTTTTAGTTTATTATGGGGAAGGGACCTAATGCTGGCATCATATATTTTGGAGTTGAAACAATGATAAACTTTCAACGCAATCAAAGATTATGTTCTGTACCAGCTCCATGTAAGGTGCATCAGTGAACGTGTTCTTGTGAAATACAGAGCCAAATAGCCAGTGATTGAAAATTCTACCCCAAAACTTAACTGACTCGCACACTTGATTTTGTTTTTCAATTTGATTTGTAGTCAAATAATGGATGTTCTGTCGATTATACACTTGAATGCTTGAAAAGAACGTCTTGTTTGTCCATTTTACATCCATCAAAAAATATTCCTTTCACGTCTAACAGATACAAGATAAAGTTGCAAAAGTCATTACGTCTTTCAGCTTCCTCTTGCCTGGGCAAGTGTTAGCCGGTCGGATTAGCACCCCTCGTTCAGGATTTTCCAAATGCAGCGTTTTGAGAAACCAAGATTATCTATCATTCATCTCTTATATATATATATATATATATATATATATAATATATATATATATATATATATATATATATATATATATATAATATATATATATATATGTAAGGATAATTAAATAAGATCTAAAATTAAATCCCCTATATACCACTTAACTTTTATTTTCCATAACATCTCCAAGTCTTAAATTAAACGCCCAATTATTTCTCGGAACAGAGAGTCCAAATCGAACACTTCTAATCCCAAATCATTATTTTTTTATATATAGCCCATATGTCATCCTTAACTTTCAAGAAAACACAAAAACTAAGAAAGGTACTTAGCAGTTCTGGACATAAGTGAAAGGCCCACTTATATATATATATATATATATATATATATATATATATATATATATATATGGAAAAAATTTATATAAAATATAGAACATAACAGGGGAAAAAAAATTAAGATCAAATCTAATGAAATTCAAATAAGAACCTAGCGAGTCAAAATGCAATTTCGGACTTAGGACCGAATAAGTGGGGTTAAACTAGTTTGAAGGCGCCAACCTTCCCCCTTTGCAACTGGTAGGAAAGACCAAAATAAAATAAATAGAAATTTAAATTATAAAAATTCTAAGTATAAAAAATCCAAAGTATAAAAAATCCAAAGTATAAAAAATCTCATATAAATATGAAAGAACAACCGACTACTATTAAGCAAAAAATTCTCCCAAAATGTTTAAGCAGAAAAATATCAAAAGAATTACCCAGTAAAAGGATTCTTCCAAAAAGATTTTAAAACTTCTGCTCACAGAGCTTATTCCAGGAGATCCAACACTCTTGAAACCTATGGAAAGCTTTTATATGTTGTGATAAAAATCTAAATTGCACTTAAACGCATCCTTTATACCAGCTTGTAAGGAAGACGCCAAGAAAGATTACATTCAAATTTGGTAGGCTATAACTTGGTTGGTTGTCACAAATGTAGAAAATTGGTTGGTTGTCAAAATGTAGAAATTTGGTTTGGTTGCTAAAAATGTAGAAATTTTTCATATTATAGGATTTTTAAGAAGGGTGTTTAAAAAATAAACTGTGTGAAGAGTGTTAAAACAGAATCTTCACAGCAAAACCACTAAAATGCTGACTTTGAAATCCTATTGTTGTATGGTGGTTTTGAAATCAGAAATAGCAAGACGATTAATGTATTTGTGATGAATATATGTTCTTAAGAAGTTAAAAGGATAGTCATGATCTAAGCAGCATTGGAAGAATTTCTTGATATTATTAAATTTATCTATTTTGTTGGTAGTTAAGTTATCATTCCTAAGTAAAAAATTCAAAACAATATTTCTGTAAATTGATAGATGCAAATTGCTGTTCCATACAGGAATTTTAATTACATGGAAACTAAAAGAATCTCTTTTGTCAATAAGATGCAAGTCTAAATCTAGGAATTCAACCATATTAGAGTTAAAATTAGTTTTAAGAAGGTTGAGATTGTCAGGGTAGAACATAATATTTGGTTTGAATTCACTATTTTTACCAAAAATTATTACATCATCTATATAACGGTATAACAAGAAAGATTCATCAAAAATATGATCAATTTCAAAAAAATGTAAATATAAGTTAGCTAAACTATTACTGGCAGGACCACCCTGAGGTAATCCTCTGATCTGTTTAAAAAGATTTTGATCAAATGCTATGAAATTTTCTTGTAAAACAAGACTAACCAGGATATCAAATTTTCCTTTTCATCGAATTACGCAAATCATATTTATCATAAATTAAATGTAGAACTCTAATCATATCATCTATATCAATAGAATTAAAAAGGTCCTCGAAGTCAAAGCCGTGCATGGAAAAAACTGTCATATCCTTCGTGACTCTAACAATCTCTAAGCTATTTTTAATTATTGCTGTGTGTTGAAAGCTATCGATAGTATTTTGAAGAAGGGATTGTAAAATCTTCCCAGACTTCGTTATATATGTATTATACCCATTAGTAATACTACGGAATTTTATTGGATTTTTGTGGAATTTTGGTGTTAAAAAAATTCGTGGGTATTTAATAGTTTTGAGATGAATATTTAATCTTTTGTTTAAAGCCAAAAGACGATTATCATCTTCTCTATTGCTGTGAATCGACTTTTGAAATGCATTATTCTTTAAAATATGATCACTTAATAATTTACTATAAAAATATTTACATATTATTGCATAATTAGCAGAGACTTTATCAACATAAGTTATCACGAAATCCTTTTGAATATTATCTATCGATACTTTAAGGTCTTTATACATAATTTCATTTTCAACGCTGAAATCCAAATCTCCAATTTCTATTGCTACAAGAGATCTAAATTGATTGAATGCTTCTATCGGCATTCCGTATTTAATAGCCATTTTAAGGTAGAAAGTATCCAAATCTCTTGTGATTTGTTTTACAACGTTGGATTTATTTTTTGTGATCATAAGTCTAAAGCCAGTACCTTTTTCCATAAAATTTCTCAATAAATCATCTTTTACAATGCTAAGGTCTCCAGTGACAACGTGCTGATGATATTCATCAATATAATCACAATACAAATAGCATTTACACTGCTCCGGACATAGGAGCTCCGAAACTTGATTATAATTGAAAATAAATCTACCAAGTTTCTTGTTATATTTGAAAGCCTTTTTAATAATAATATTTTTAATAGGAAAAAAGGATTGATATTTCTGAAATATACCTGAAAAATTAATTTTGTTAAAGGATTTATTCATAAATAACATGGTACAATATTCTGTAGTGTAATTTTCTACTGCATCTAATTTGATATTCATTTTTTGTACTAGATAATTATTAAGATCTCTAATCATATGCATACCATGGGAATCCAAAACTTACATCTGCTTAAAATATCTGTCATAATTTTAATTTCTGTTTTATTCATTCCAAACATAAAAGATTTAATTAAGCCTGCATTAAAGTTATCAAATTTATTAGCTAACTCCAACATAGACCTCTTGAGAGTAGTGCTGTTTCTTGTAACTCTCTTTCCACGCTTAGATCTTGAAATTCTTGAGATTCCAACTTTAATGTTGTTACCAAAAGATTTATCGAATTTCGGAATAAATAATGACTCTTCAGATTTTTGTTTAAATGATGGCAAAATATTTCTGTTGTTCCATATTATATTCAGACCATAAGGATAAAATGTTCTAAATGCACCTATACAAAAGTTTTCAAACCACAATCTCTGTTTGGTATTTGGCACTATTTTAAGTATGTGTACAGCTATGTTATTAAATCCATGCTTGTTAAAGTGCCCGATCTCAACCTTACTCTGATTTTTGTTACACTCAAATCTCTTAGAATCAGATCTATGCTGATTTAGTCTAATATTGATAGTATTCGAGGTCTGCCCTATGTAAGAGAATTTACACACATTACATAACATTCTGTAAACACAATTAAAGGTTTTACAAAAAATATAACTCGAATTCATATCTAACTGTTCATCACTAATCATGATACAAGCCTTGCATCTTTTGTCAGTGCAAGACCTGAATTTAAGTTTTAGACAATGGATATCTTTGAAAGGTTTAGTTTCAGATATATTACCATAACACCTATCTCTTTGAACTTCATCTCTACCATTCAAAATATTAATTTTATGTTCTGGCATATGAGATAATCTCCTATTATATCTGGAGTTCCAAAAAATTCTAGTTTTATAAACCTTAGCAACATATGGTTTAGAATCATAAGGGTAAATAAAAGAATCATGAATATCAGAAAAACTCACACATTTTTTTGTATTTCCTAAAAATATTTTAGTTTTTTTATATGCTAACTCAGAATTTTTGTGCCCATATCTATAATTCACAAAAGACATACCTAAATGTATACCAAATCAGAAAAATAAGGACTCTACTGTATGGTAAGTGTATGACGATGGCACAGATACCATTATACTGTACCACCGAGCAATGCCATACCAAGGTATGACAAATTGCCAGTCACATAAAATTTATTAATTTTCATATTCATAGTTATTTAAAAGGTGAAGTATCTTGAAAAGAACATAATAAAATGTTAATAGCAACCCTCTAATCACAATGATAAAAAAGGTAACAATGAGCAACATCTCAGTAGACTCCAATTCAACCACATACTACACATCAACATATCCACAAATATGTAGGCACAAAATCAAGAGTTAGCAAAATATTTTTATATAAATTTTTAATAAATTTTTATATATATTTTTATATAAATAAAATCATCACACAAATAAAATCATCACACAATACAAATAAAATCATCACACAAAGAAAATGAAAAAGTAAAATTAAACTTAAAATAAGAAAAACATTCATAGACAAGATTCTGAATCCAAAACTGAATTCAAAATTTGCTATAAGCAAAATTGCCGAAATATATAAATATCCTAACAAACTCATGATTAAAGAAATTCATACATAAATAGGCGCAAAGCAGCCACATAAATGCATGAAATATGTATGGAAAAAATTTATATAAAATATAGAACATAACAGGGGGAAAAAAATTAAGATCAAATCTAATGAAATTCAAATAAGAACCTAGCGAGTCAAAATGCAATTTCGGACTTAGGACCGAATAAGTGGGGTTAAACTAGTTTGAAGGCGCCAACCTTCCCCCTTTGCAACTCGGTAGGAAAGACCAAAATAAAATAAATAGAAATTTAAAGTATAAAAATTCTAAGTATAAAAAATCCAAAGTATAAAAAATCTCATATTAATATGAAAGACTAACCGACTACTATTAAGCAAAAAATTGTATATATATATATATAATATATATATATATATATATATACAAGTGTCCAAAAGTTAAGCATAAATCGTAAAATCGTAAAATGCGAAAAACATGGAGTAAATATTCGTAAAATTATTCCAAATTTCTTTCAGATATTAATTGGGTGAAGAAGAAACATTGGGTTTATTCAAAACTTTTCAGTCGACTACGTCCTGCGCGAAACACCGGCGCATGTCGGAACGCGGAGAAACCGATTCAAGCAGCATAGGCAGTTCAGACAAGTTTCGTGCAACTGCTATACGAAGGAACGCTGTTAACCATCAAACAAGGTGAATGATGGCACAAAGACGCCAATTGGACATGTTTACGAAAGGAAGAATCGTTGGAATGCTGGAATTCTCACGATCACAAATCGAAGTGTCTCGAATTCTAAATGTGGACCAGTCTGTGATCTCAAGACTGTGGCAGAGGTTTCAAAGAACGGGAGATGTTACCCGACAACCAGTGTCAGGTCGACCAAGAGTCACAACTCCTCGCCAAGACCAATATCTGGTAATAAGTGCGCGACGTCAGAGGGGCAGTACTGCCAGAGTACTGGGTTCGCCACAGGAATACGAATTTCGAGACAAACTGTTTACAGGAGACTCAATCATGCTGGCCTGTATGCCAGAAGACCAGCAGTTTGCATTCCCCTCACGTCTGCGCATAAACGCGCGTTTATGCGCAGGAGTTTCAAACGCAGAGTTTGAAATATCAACATTGGAGTGTGGGAGAGTGGGCCAATGGGATGTTCAGTGACGAGTCCCGGTTTAGTCTGAGTAGTGATTCTCGGCGGGTAACGATATGGAGTGAACGTGGAACACGTTTTGAACCAAGAAACATAACGGAAAGACATCAATTTCCATCAAGGGGAGTAATGGTATGAGCAGGCATCATGATGAACGGCCGCACAGACCTCCATTTCTTTGACATGGGGCCTGTGACTGCTCAAAGATACAGAGACGAAGTTCTTGAGCCTTATGTTCGCTTGTTTCGAGGTGCTGTCGGTCCTGACTTCATATTCATGGATGATAATGCGCCATATCACCGAGCGTTGCTGATTGATGACTTCCTTGAAACGGAAAACATCAAGCGCATGTCGTGGCCTGCGAACTCCCCTGATTTAAATCCTATCGAGCATGTATGGGATATGCTCGGGAGACAAATTGCAGCCCTTTCGCACCCACCAAGCTCCGTTACAGAACTGAAGAGAGCTCTCCAAGAAGCTTGGAACCGTTTGAGCCCACAACTTATTCAACATCTCATATCAAGTATGGTAAATCGCTGTGCAGCGTGCCTGGCTGTCAGAGGTGACCACATGCCTTATTAAACTGCAGCATCAGTATTTTATTTAATGTTTTCTTTCCTTTTTTCTTTAAAGTGTGAATCCTTGCTATGCTCAGTTTCCTTTCAAACTGCTACTTTGGATAATAAAATTAATTATTATCATTCTTTTAAATTGCTTCCTTATTTTATAACCATTTTACACTCGCATATCACGTTCCCCGCCATTCTGATTTACAATTCCTTCTTTATTCACATAATTATCAATTATGCTTAACTTTTGGACACCAGTATATATATACAGATAGATATACAGAAAACAGACTTCACTTGGCCTCCTCTTTCTCTCAGCTTAACATATCTCGATAGCTAGCTGAATAAAACCGTTTTTATCAAAACTTGGTGTTGACTTGAAACACTACTATATATATACACTCTTCAATCTTTTTTAGTCTTAGCATTATAAAAGCTCTAAAACACATATTGTGATGCAAAAGACCCGCCGTGTATTGGAGCTGATGCGCGTTAAATCTGTCGAGTTTTAAAGTCCTCGCGTTGGCGTAGTATGGAAAAATTTGGAGAGTGTGGTACCAGCTCAGCTGTCCTTTGATCATGATTCAAGATTACGAGTTCCGTCGCCAATAGCTCTCGTGTAGCCTTAGAGTACTACGTTAAAAGTTAATCAATCTTTTGCAAAATAAAGAATACGCAATTAAAATTGCTGTTTGTGCCTAATAATACCTTAATAGAGAATTTATAATTTATTCAAAAATATGGAAAAAAAATCAACCAATTGTTAGATCAGTTTTTCTTATGGTTCATCGCTGGATGCAGAACTATAGATTCTGTGCGTTTCAAAGTTATAAATTCTATGGATATCAAGGCTTTTTATTTCTAATATGACATTGTTTGTTTACTGTTTAACCCCTTCTTTCTCGCTTCCGTCAAAATGACGGGGGGAGGTTTCTCCCTCTTTTTCTCCTGCCCATGATATTTCCGGCCTAGTGTGTTCAAATATAACGTACCAGATTCAAAACAACCCGTAGCAAAAATTGTTATTCCTTATTTTGCATACCCAGCAGCAATGCTTGACTATATTTGTAAACTTAATTGGTTTATTTTCAACTACTATATTTTAAACTGCACACACAATTGTTTTGATACAATTTTCTAGAATAAGGAATACTTACTATTTTTTACTATTTGCTTGAAAATTATACGACCTTTAAAGATTCGGTACGTTACTTAACTAATTTTTTTTGAAATTTTTTTTAAAAACTTTGTTAAAACATGATAAAATGCTTCAAAAGTATTTTTAACACTTAATTAAATCTGAAAATTAATCTTTTTCAAAAAAATGTTTATTTAACTTACGGTCTTTAGTCATTTGTCGGTTGGGATTAATTATTTTTTATGTTTATAAATTGATAGTCTTATTTTTTGGTATTTTAATGCTTATTTGTGTACATATTTATTTAATTTACCTAAGCATGAACTTTTCAAAAGAGCTACACTCAAAATAAATCTAGAATTCTTTATTTTTGATATAATTTGTTTCCCAGAAAAATTATTTGTTTTCAAATTATATTTTGATTTAAATCTACACTATTTTTCAAATATATATTATTAAGAGGAACATTGTTTTATACACATGTTTGATATATCTTTTCCCTTTCCAGCTTAAGATAAAACAGGTTATTTGAATCAAACGTAAATATTTATGCTGCGTCAATATTGCTTGTAAATTTTGAAATAATTTCTTTTTTAACAATATTACGTATGCATGTGCTCTTTGAATAATTTTTTCAAGAGATACACTTCTTCTGAGTACAGAGCTATAAATGCATTTGCAATATACCAAAAGAAATTCAATATAAAGAGATATATCCAGCAGAAATAGGGAGAAAACAAATTAAATTAATCAAAAGATGTTAATTTGCTTAGAAACGTAAATCAAACAACATAGAAGAGTGCAAACTTTTTCCACGTCAACTTTAATATATTTAAATGTAATTAATTATTATTATTTACCGTTTAATCTAATATTAGAAGAGAGAAATAGTGATCCTTATGAAGTAGTTTTTACGTTAAAAATAATAGAAATTAAAGTCAAATCTCAATAAATATGGAGCAGAATGTATTAAATATTAATATTGTCGTAGTCTCCCACTACCCCTTTGCATATTATCTATGTTAGGATATGTAGTATTCATCATTAAAGACTACTCAAATAATAAATCACTTATTTATTATTTCTTTAAGACACAATTATACAATTAATAATCAACTTTAAGAACAATAAATTATCATGGAGTATTATCAGCATTCAATTATGGACGACGGAATACTAACTGATATCACGAGGGGAAATAACACGTACAATCAAACTACACATTTAAATTTAAGCCACAAAAGTTACAGACCTGAAATCTTCTTCAGTAGGAACCTGGAACAAGTAGAATTTATAAAGTGGCTGTAATCTAGGATATCTTCAATAACTTCTGATCCGCCCTAAATAATCTTCAAATTTCACTTTATTAAGCTAGACGGATAAAAAACACCTTCTTGGACAACGACGTAGTTTCCTTTTTAATCTCAAACACGGAGTTCTACTCTATCAAACCGCTTAGTCATCCTCCCTCAAAACCGCTTAGTCATCCTTCTCTTCATTTCATTTCTCCCTCTTATATCTCTTTCGAACTCGCTAAACACGAAACTATCTTATTTGCATAAGTCACACTTCCAGCTCTCAGTGGGGATTGGTCAAAATAAATACAATTTAAAAGTTTATGAGAGAAGGTTAGTGAAACGCGTAAGCACCCGTCACAACCCCCCTCCGAGAAAAAAAGCGTGACTTATTGACGGTCTAAACGACCTGCAAGAATTCGCTTAATTTACCTAACATCTGAAAAACACTGAACCTGCACAAATTTTAACTACTCTAGAATGCCTGAACTTGTAAAAGTTAACTCACGAACTTTATAACGCCTGAAAATACTAAACTTGTAGAAAGTTTTAACTCACGAACTTATAACGCCTGAAAATACTAAACTTGTAGAAAGTTTTAACTCACGAACTTTATAACGCCTGAAAATACTAAACTTGTAGAAAGTTTTACTCACGACTTTATATGCTACATAATTAGACACGAAAATTTTAACTCTCTAAGTTAGAAACTTTAATTAAACTAGCACACAGAAATGACTACTCAAAAGGGTACTCCACTCTAATTTATTTATCTTTCACAATATTAGGTTCCCTACAGTGCATCCCATTCGGGCGAAGATCAGGGGAAAACCTTTCAAGGAAAAAAACCCTGATCATGCACTTTACTTAAGTGCTAATAAATACAAACATTTTATACAGTATCTTCATACGACATCAAACTTTCATCAGATCACTATGTTCAGGGACTGCTGCCCTGAAAGGAAACCTTGTCAATTTTTTTCTAAAACATGACATTAAATGCACAGAACTTTTACACAACTTCCTTATTGACATAAAAATATGGCATACATTATATTATATATATATATATAGTTTAGTAACAAAATAACCCTTATCTGGTTTCATTTCAAAAATTCCCAATCAATCGCGCTGCGCTGTTAATGTTTTTTGTTAGTATTCCTAATTACGCCGCGCCAGAAACCAGACCATTACTTATACATCTTAATAATTACACACAAAATATATACATTTTACATAGAATATATTACAACAAACAATACAAGTAATCTCACATATAAAGCCACGTCTTTAATGTGTAGTAAAACAATTGCAATTCAACAAATGTTTTTCTACAATTTGGAAAAAAAATTAATACAAAAGTCTTTTCAACCGATATGAAAATGCACACAACTCAGTGACACTTTTGTACGTTAACTTTACAAAAAAATTAGACTAGCCCACATGGAAAATACTCCGAACTGTCTGTCAGAGGAAAAATAAACAAATTAGAATTATACAACCTGACTAGTCTTTAGATCCAATCTGCATAGGCTTTGTCTCCCATCATGGCTTCTGTGCTGGATGACCTTGTCTAGGTTGTCCACTCTGCGCTCTAACCTTTGGGTCTCTTCATCCATCGAGTCCGTTGAAGTTGATATGCTCCTGCTGAGCGTTGTTTTCTTCTGTGAGAACTGAACCTGGCTGTTGTCACTCGACGTCGCTCCGAAGATTGTATGGACAGCTCCTTTCCTGATGAGGTCTGTTATACTTGAATCTGTGGATGGTCCTGGAACTGCTCTTTCAGAACTATTTTTCTTCCACCTTTCTATAACGCTTCCTGGAGGGACGAGAGGACATTGACGAGGAAATCTTTCTTTTCTCACGATCTGCTTGGCCTCTGGTCTCTTCTTCCGTACATGTCAATCCATGAGTTAGGCCTTCCTCTTTTCTCTCTCTCAGCACATACAGGTCTTTTTTTCCTGAAATTATACGCGTTATCCCCGAAGAAACAGTAGATTCCGTCCGTCCACGTTTTTTTCTCACCTCTACTCCATCGCGTCTATTCGCAACTATATCTCTGCTACCATTTACATTTCCTGATTTCGATCCTTTACGACCACCCCTATCATTCTCCGATTGCACCAATGACGACTGCGCATCATCTGACCTGATTGATGTCACTGCACCATGATTACTACTAGTGTTACTTTCCGACTCGGCAACACTGTCTTCTCTTTGATAGTAAATTCTCACCTGATCCACATTAACCGTTATTCTTTTACCAAATTTTAATATTAACTAAATTATTATTATTTTTACACTCAGAACTTTATATGGGCCTTCAAACTTTGGCATAAATTTACCTACTATTTTTTTACATTTTGAACTTAACGGGTGAGTTTGAACTAATACTAGATCACCAACTTTCACATTATTTTCACGCCTCTTTTTTATTATAATATTTCGCCCACTTCTCTTTGCTGGCGCTTTGTATGAACTCTAGCTTCCTCAAAACAACCTTTCTATGTCCCACAAACTAAAATCTGATCCATCAGTTACCATAACTAATTTCTGAAAAGGAGTGATTAAATTTCGACCTAAAAAATAATTCCCGCCGGTGTTTTTACCCGTTGTCTCATGTACTGCTGTCCTAATTGCATAACCGAACTCTTGCAGAAATTGATCCCAGTTAGTGTGATTATCCGCGACAAAACTCGAAATCATTTTTAAAAGAGTGCGATTGACTCGTTCTGTTTGATTAGCTTGTGGACGATATACCACAGTTTTAACGTGTTTTATGTGCAATCTGCGACACACTTGCTCGAAAACTTCGGATATCATTGGGGACCATTGTCGGTGAAGTAACTTTACAGGAGCTCCATAACGCGCAATATAATTCTCAAAAAATGCATTGGCATTGCTTTAGCCGAAGCTTTCCTTAAGGGAACTATTTCAACCCATTTAGAAAAATTATCGGTAATTTACTAAAATAAATCTATAGCGTTTTGGACTAGTTTGCAGGTATGGGCCTAACAAATCTAAAGACACGATTTTCTTCGGAAAATTCGTTATTATGGGAATTAATTGACAGCTGGTAATCCGTTTTTAAAT